>CANXYC010347045.1:0-14374 GCA_948193065.1 Aleurites moluccanus | reverse complement strand
ATCTTTTTATCGATATTGCTACTACAGGAGCATATTCGATATATGAAAAATATTAACATATTATTATTTATAAATATTTTCCATACATTAAGAGTTAATTCTAACAAAAAAATTAATATATTTGAAATAAAAGAATAACTTTGCAATATCAAAATAAATGAATTCACTATCATTATTAATACATGATTAAATTAAAAAAAATTATAATAACTATTCTAATTTTTTTTTTCACTTATATTTTTATAAGATTTCAAATACAAATCATTTTCTTTTATTTCAAATTATATTTTAACAAGTATAAAATATTATAATCTATACAAAAACAAATATCAAAATTAGAGTATAATTTTTTTTTTTTTTTTTTTTTTTATGTTAGATGTAGATTGAAAAATAAAATGATAATGTATAAAAATAGAATTTACTTACTCAAATACATGAATTATAATATTATCAAGAAAAAAAATTTCAAAACTCAAATACTTGAGTGAAAATGTTATCAAGACAAAGATCTCTAAATCTTTTTAAGAAAACTATCAAATGTGTCATGCAAAATAAAATTAGATAGCATAAAAATAAAAGAATTTCGATATACCCATTAACAAAAAAAACTTTAAAACATATAAGTATAATCTTATTATCAATAATAAACAACGAGATATGAATTATAAAAAGGTAATGACAATATAAGAATTTTTTATAAGAATAATAAACTCATATATTTTAGTATATTTTCATAAATATAAATAATTCATTAAGATAATGAAATAAATAAGATGTATGAAATTGATATTTTAAGAATAAACAAACTTACTTGGATTTGATTGCTTGAAAATAGAGATTCGTGCTGATACCGTATTATGAAAATAAAGAAAATAATGATAATTAGAACAAGTATAAGAATAAGAACAAGAATAAGAATGTAGAAGAGGGAGTATTCTATTATCTTCTTGATATGTATTACAAAATAATATGAACTCCTATTTATAGAGTTCATTTTCATCATATGTTACAATATATAAAAATCAACCATAAATTACAACATAAATGGTACAATAAAATTAAACTTAATTATAAAAACTTATGAGTAGTGGAATAGATGAATAGACATTCACATTTATCTTATTAGTAGTGGGATAGATGAATGGACATCCATATTTATCTATATATTTATAACAATAAGAATTTTATTGACTATTTATTTATAATTTTTGGACTTAAAATGAATTTTCTATAATTTTTTTTAAAATAAATAAATAGAACCAATCAGAGACTGTCACGTAGCAGTTTTGGATTGATAATTTGCTGGAAACATGAAGAAGAAGCAGAAGAAGGGAAGAAGAAGAAGGGAGAGGAGGAAGAGATGTTCGATTTTCCGATGTCAATTTCGGCCAAATCGAAGGGAGGTGGTCGACACTTCCCATACCATCATGTAGTCTGCCATGAGAATAGTTCATAGGTAACAATCTTGCTCAATTTTAATCACCAAGTAATGAGTTATTTCTATTCAAAGTAATTTTCGTGACCATGTTAGTCAAAAATTTCAATTAGTCATAATTCTCTCATTTGAACTCCAAATTGAATGATTATTGTTCCTATGGCTTTGTCTTGATCACAACTTTCTTTTAATATCCAACTTGCCACCTGAAGTTCACCGAAAAAATGAGATCAGAAAATGAAACCACCAGACCTTCTATGGTGGATTCCGGTGACTGCAATTTTGTTGAACTCCTCTCTTAATAAGCTTTCCAATGGAACTAATTTTACTCCGATTAGAGACCAAAGCTGGGATTGAAAAATTTGGACACACGTAGGTTTTTGACCAATTTTGAGCAAGTAAGTTTAAATTTATTCTAAAATTATTTATTAATTGTTTGGAGATAAATTTGTGAAAATAGTTATATATTTTATATTGGTATTGGAGAATTTAGGTAGTTAAAATTTGATAACTATATTTATTTTGAGAGAATAAATTATGATGAATTATTTTAGATTGTTTAGAGTTATTAAGGAAATTATTTATACGACATTTATGAAAAAATATTGAGTTTGATATTGATTGTAGAAATTTCGAGCAGTAAATTATCAGTAACTGTGTTTTTATTGAATGTAAGAATTAAGATAAATTTATTATATCGATTTTAAATTTTTATGGAAATTATGTAAACGATATTTGTGGAATTTAAATACTGAAAAGTTAAGTTGTTATGGAGTAATTTAATGAAGTAGGTAATTAAATTAAGTTTATAAAAGAGATTAAATTAAGATAATTATTGAAATTTGATAAATGAATTATTAAGACAAAAATGTTTTTATGATGATATTATTTTTAAATATTTTAAGGCAATTAAAATATGTTGAGAATTTATTTTGAGATGAGTAAATTGATAATAATTATTGGGTTGATAAGTTAGAAATCCAGGACGGGTCAATTGATATGATTGTATTGGATTTGGACCGATAGACTGATTATTAGAATTATTTTTATTTTTGTTTCAGGAGGTTATGTCATATTTTATGAGAGGTTTTGTCAAAACTTTGGCAAATTCTTGAAATTATATTTCTAAGCCAATATTTGAATATAATTCTAATAATTTTAGTATTTGATTCCAGTATTTCGGATGTCTTCCATTGTTGTCAGTCATAAGGCGCTTCGAGGGATTCAACCGATTTGATGGTCGTCAAATTTGTGAGTTGATATATTTTAATTTAACTCTATATCTATACATGACATGTAAGCATTGAGTAAATGTGAATATATATGTATATAAGCTATCACTATTGCATTAGATTTAGAATCATGATTTATATTTATGTCATATTATATAATAATGATATTATGTATGTATGTGGTTGCGATGAAAAATAGGATGATATGGAATCCAGTTGTACTAACATAAAAAACATTAACGATATAATATGATATGATATGATGATGATGTTATTACAGGGATTGTCTGGTTTGAGTTGATCTCACCGTGGCTCATGGACATGGATAAGATAGTATAAAAATGCTTGGTTTGAGTTGATCTCACCGTGACCCCATAGTTGGAATTTAAGAGAGCCAAGGGAGGGATCGACTTCCCATTTACGATAAACAAAAATATAGATGTGGTTGGATTCCACATATATTTTTCATCATGAATGTTATGTATGTTTATGGATAATTATTTATAATGTGACACTTCATGTAGATTAATAAATGACATGCATGTTAAATTAATTTATATCAGCTCATTGAGTCGAACGCTCACCCCTATTCATATATTTTTTCCAGGTTCCAGATAGAGCTTAAAAATATTAAGTTTTTAAGTTGAGTATTTCCTGCCTTTTATTCTTCAGACAGATGAGTTATTTTATTTTGTTATGTAATTATTTCATATTCATTGTATTAAATTATTTAAAGCTCTACATTGTTATATTAAATGTTAGATTTACGGTCATAGATCTATTTGTTGTTTGTTTAGTATAAATATGATGTTGAGGATGTTATATGCAAGATGATAGCTCTAAGTAATAGAAATTTGATATTTTTGCTTAGGTTCTGCATGACAGGTGGGCTCTTAGCCCCTTATTTATGACAGTTACAATTGTCATATTACTGTTTTATCTTTTAGTAGTAAGTCAGGCTTACTATAAATTCCAGAAGTCTTATACTTTTTCGTTCCCTAGTGTTGGTCATATGCCCAATAAGGTCGGGGCGTGACAGAAAAAGAGTTTGATTTATAAATAAGTTACCATTCTTTCTCCATCACAGTTCTTACATTCGCTTTTTGACCTTTCCACCATACTAAATTTATTTCCACCACACATTATTCCCAGTTTAAAGCAATGACCATAACCATAGTATAAATCATTGTCATCCATATTCAAAATAGTGCCTAAAACTAAGTTATTAGTCTAAAGTCTAAATACTAATCATTTCCTTTAAACAATTAGGTGATTCAAACAACTCTCTACATAATATATCATCAACCCCTCTCTCCATGTAAGCATTGACCAACAACAAGACCAATAATTATTTTTGTGCATACATTTGTGTGAATGCCTATTAGAATTTCAGACTCTTCAAAAAACTATTCACGAAGACTCTATGCCTCAGTATAGTAAGAATGATCAAACATTTATTCGCAATTGTGAAAGGCAAACTGATACAAAATAACAAAGAAAAGGGGGAAAATTTATATATATATATATATATATCCTTGACCAAAGTAATGTAGAGTCCAAAAAACTCGACACAGTATTAAAGAGCAATATAGACCTGAATTCCTAGGTAATGAACGAATTCCATTTAAAACCCGATTTGAAGTTAATGGTTTATTAGAACTCGAACCAACCTGTTATTCAACTCAAAAGCAAAACAAGTAAAATAAATTTAGTTTTTTCAAAAATCAAAATCATTAAGCAACAACAAAGGGAAAATATGTAGAAACAAAATGCACAAACCTGGATAAGGAATTTCATGGTATCAAGGGGGTAAGTAAAAGCTGTGCCTAATGTAACTGACCCTCCAACAGCAATCGCTTGGGTTGCAAATAAGTGGTTCTTCGGTAATTCATCCATTTGTTCTAGTATGCACTCCCTTGAGTTGCCAACAACAATATCACAACAATTAAAAAAAATATCTACTTTAGCTTAGTTAAGAATCACAAATTATTGGGTCTTTAACTATTTAGTTGTGTACGCGTTATAAATACATTGTCGTCTAATGCGTGCCACTTGTTTGATAAAATATCTCAATCAGATCTTTTGCATTATTTTCATAAATGAAAACTCAAAATTTTAAAGTTGCAGATTCTGTCAAATGCAAACGGTATCTTCGCTTCTTCAAAGTGGCAAGAATATAAAACTATGAAAAACGGGTGTATAGGCAAAAGAAGAGAAGCAAGTAGCGAGAGACAAGGCTTACCTTTTCTTTTCTTAGCTCAAAAACTTTGGTTGGCAGTATGGAAGAGAGGCCACCCATTGATTTCTTTTCTATATGAGCTGTAAAAGCCTTCTGAATTTTATCTGTTTGCTCGAGGCAGGCCAATATTGCCAATAAAGGTATATGAGAACCTCTTCCCAAGACCAAAGGTTTCAAACTTACAACAATAATCACATACTTAAAAATAAAAAAAATAAAACATCCAAACTAACACCAGATTAAAATAAAAAAACACTAAAAAAGACAGGTTGAAAAAAAAATTACTTTCCAAACCAAGTTCCCAATCTTAAAACTCTTAGGCCAAATATTTTTGTTGTATGCCCTTTCAACTCTCTTCTTCTAAGCTTGGATTCAGTATAAAAGAGCGAGTTAATCATAATCAAGTTCATCCAGCTCTCTTAGGATTGCTTGAGTGATTGACCTAGTTTGCCTTGATATTTTTGCCTTATAGACTTTATTGTTAGCTTTGCAGGTATCATTGTGTTGTCCCTGTAAACTAGCTTGTAAGAAATTTCTCCATGGTTGTTATCAAAGTTATTTAGTTTTCCCATAGACTTTATAATAAGAGCTCATGTCGAACCCTTTGGTTTCTTCAACTTACAGTTAGGCCAAGGGATCTCATTTTTCATCCTCATAAATACACTTGGCCACAACTATATTTTTCTCTTGAACAAGAGCTTTGATTTTCTTCTAGCACCCTTTATATTGTTTGTACTTAACCATTAAAAATATCAAAAGATGATGCTCGACTAAATAGCTGAATTGATGAAGGCCGAAATAACTCTTTGGCTAGGATCTTTAATTGATCAAGGGTTGTCACCTTAGGTTGCTTTCCGATATACTTTCCATTCTTTGAAATAACCAGTTGTGTCATCTTAGTTTGAGGCTCATAGAATAAAGCATCTGCCATGTATACCTCTTCATGAAAGGGATCTAAGTCAGCATATACAATCGCAATATACCATTTGATGAGTATTTGATGTATAAACGACGGGATGCATCTATTAAAATATACCTAATCTCGACTTAAATGGATATTGTAATTACTCCTCACATCTACCACAAACATACATTCAAGTCGAGTTTCATGACCGACCTTCATTTGTACTGAGATTAATCCTTCTACCATTATTTCCCTCCAGTGAATCCGATCATTGAAACATTTACTTTTTGAAGATCTTCTTTGTTTAAGCCGAGCTTCTCTAGCATGTGCAAAAACAAAATATTTACCCTTACTTCATTGTCCACTAACACCCTATTGACAACAATCCCATTAATTTTAGCATTGATATAGATTGGTCGAATATGGTTAGTTAGGCAGGTTGATGGTTCCTCAATTAGCACTGATTTCCAAACTTCTTCTTCATCTTCATCTTCATATATTGGTTTGACTTCCAAAACATCTCTATCTAGTGTGGATTGTTGCATAGGATTAGATAGAAAATCGTTAGGCAAATAACATACCATATTTATACTTGACCCTGAGCTTATTTAGGGCAAGGCCTCCTACTGATTTTCCTTTTCAAATTAAGGCTCATGTTGTTTGGCATTAGGTATCCACACTATTCTTTTCTTGTTGCTCGACCTGATTTTCTCTATTTTGTAAGGTTTTGCTTAATTATTTGGCAGAAATAACTTAGCATTCAGTACCAGACATTTAGCTTTTTATTCTTCTAGTTGAATCACAAGCTTTGGCTGCCTTTTGTCTATTCATAGCTTGCACCCTTTATTCAATTCTTGCTACTTTGGCAACTTGTTCTTCTCTCATGCCTGGATATAACATTTTCATCCTCTTTTTCTGGTCTTTGTAAAGATCAACCTATTAGATTGTTTAGGGTCGAGCCTATTAAAGACACTCTTCTTGTGGGGAGTATGAATTTTTCACCTTTTAGTGTGTTGATGTTTTCATTTGAAGGTGCAAGGTTCTCTTGACCGATATTATATTCGGTCAGTTCGACTTGGCCACCTGATTGTCCTTCATCTTTTGTAGCTAATGGTTTGAGTTATGATTTTTTGGCCTCATTTCTTCATATATGTACCATCCTAGGGGTTGCCTTGGTTTTTGATCCAACACATGTCTCATTTCCCTTTTTTACATTGGTCTAGTACCTTTAGCTTGAGGCTCAGAAGGAAAGTCCTTGTCTTTCTTTGGTTCCTTGTGCTTTGGCACCACCTAAAATTGAGATTTACAACAAGTGCAAACTAGCTAAATGTTAATATACCTAGCTCAAGCTAATAAAATTTGGCTTTTTGGGCCTTCATCTGGTTGAACTTTTGTCATTTGAACTACTTTATTAGCCTCTTCCTTTATGATTTTGTTTGCATATTGTGAGGTCTCGCCCGAGCACCGCGTCCGGGTCTGCTTTAAATGGGATCGGAATGCTCATTTGGGACAATTTCTCACGGAGGAGACGACCTTAGCGCCTTTTATTTGAAAATGATTTTGATTTTGAAGTCATCAACTTAAGTTTTATTGGAAAAATTTAAGGTAAAAACCCATTTTGACTTCAATTTTATTCCAAAGGAAGAAAAAGTGCACTAGTCTTTGAAACCAAAGAAGATTCGAGAACTAGGTTTTCGGTTGAACTTGGCTTTTAATTTTAACCTCTATTTCAAATGATTTTCATGAGCAATTGAAGAATCACATGTAAGATGCATGAGCAAGTAAATAAATGGATGAACAATTGAAATGTAAGTAATCAAGTAAAACAATAAAAAAAGCGATAAAAGAAAATTATTACCCCTCAAAATCTCAAAATAAGGGATATCAACTCTATCCCTTATGGGCTATAGGTTGATCACACATTCCCCAAAGAATACATTCAATAAATAAAATAAATAACCAAAGAAAAAGAGATGGTTTTTGTCTTTTTTGGATTTGAAGCTTTCATACAGCTTACCTGCGTATCCCGTTAAATGGGAATCAAAACCCACGCAGTTCTTCCTTCTCGCAAAGGAGGGTTGATTTTATGCCTAATTTATCATCTTTTTTATTCTTTATTTTGATGCTCTATCAAAGTAAAGAAGATGAGTTAGGAGACTATACCTTTGCCCTAGGTCTTAGGGGTGTTGGCGGACGGAGTGCTCTTCCGGATCGGAGTTCCACCTTGGATCTGATGAAGCCTAGGAAGACGGTCTGATTGTCTTTTATCTGACAATTTGGGGAGACGGCAGTCTGATTGCTCACCCGGATTGGAGTTCCACCTTGGACTAGTTGAAGTGGAGGAAATGGGTCGAAATGTCTTCTTATCTTTTAAGAAAGCAAACCGACATAGTAACTTTGCTTGGAAAATGATTTTGAGGCTCCACATGCCTTGGATTGTGTCCTTTAGCTCAAGGAGAACTAAAGAAGATAGGCTCCACATGCCCTGAATAGCAACTCTTTAAACTCAAGGGGAGCTAAAGAAAGAAGAAAAATAAGTATTGGAGGGAGAAAAGATGAAATCTAAGAAGGAATAATCAACTTCAGAGATTTCGGGGCCCTTAATTAGGTTGCTGAGGCTCTATATTTATAGTAGAGGCTTAGAGGGTCAAATCCCATCATTTATCAATATGGGATTCGGAAAAAATAGTTTTGGAACGGAGTTGCCGCCAGCAAGAGGAGCTGGTGCTGCCGGAGGGGGCAGCGGCACCGTCGAGGGGTCTTGGCGGCACAGGAGATGAAGGAGGGCGGCAGCAGTGACAAAAAGCCATGATGTCACCCTTAGGCATGGCAGTTGCTGCCCAGAGGGGGTGGCAGCAATGCTATGCCTAAAGGGTGGCAGCTCTGGTCCGACTTCATTTTGAGGCCATTCTGAGTTTGTCCGTGAGCGGGTTTGGTCCCGGTGAGTGCCGTTCGACTTGGCACGAGTCTGAAGGGTGTAAAAAATCAGTGTTCACAGCTACCCCTCAGCATGGTTGCTTTTCTAAAAAGTAATCATGATGATAGTGGACACAAGCTACCATGATAATGTAAAGATATCCTAAGGCTATCCTAGGAAGGGTACGAAGAGGTGCTCTTAAGGTTGCCCCTAAAAAGGTCAAAAAAATCCTAAAATTACCCTTATGATGGTCTAAAAAGCTCCTAAAGCTATCTTTATGATGGTCTAAAAAGCTTCTAAGGCTACCCTTAGAAAAGTTTGATGAGATCCTAAAGCTACCCATAGGATGGTCTAAAAAGCTCTTAAAGCTACCCTTAGAATTGTCTGAAAAGCTTCTAAGGCTACCCTTAAAAAAGTTTGATGAGATCCTAAAGCTACACCTAGGATGATTTGAAAAGCTCCTAAAGCTACTCTTAGGATGGTCTAAAAAGCTTTTAAGGCTACCCTTAGAAAAGTTTGACGAGATCCTAAAACTACCTTCAGGATGGTATGAAAAACTCCTAAAGCTACCCTTAGGATGGTTTGAAAATCTCCTAAAGCTACCCTTAGAAAAGTTTGATGAGATCCTAAAGCTACACCTAGGATGATTTGAAAAGCTTCTAAGGCTACCCTTAGAAAATTTTGATGAGATCCTAAAGCTACCCCTAGGATGATCTGAAAAGATTCTAAGGATACCCTTAGAAAAGGTTTGATGAGATCCTAAAGCTATCCTTAGGATGGTCTGAAAAGCTTCTAAGAATACCTTTAGAAAAGTTTGATGAAATCCTAAAGCTATCCTTAGGATGATTTGAAAAGATCCTAAAGCTACCATTAGGATGGTCTGAAAAGCTTCTAAGAGTACCCTTAGAAAAGTTATTCTTAAACTGTGAAACCCAAGGATGACCCAAGATGGATGGTTTTAAAAAAGGAGAGGCCTAACTCTGCTCTTTTATAAATCCTAAGGATACTTAATTTTAGAAATAAGAACCCTAACTCTGCTATAAGTCTCAGAATGAGAGATGCTAACTCTATGCTAGGCTGATAAGAATGTTGTGCTAAAGATGATATTGGTGTTATGTTAAGTACATAGGATGAATGTTCAAGAGTTTTGGCTTCAAGCATCTTTCAGGGTGAAGTCAGATGGAAAATAGATTTTGATTTCAAACTTTTTTCAGAATGAAATTAAATGAAAAATGGATTTTGATTTCAAACATTTTCAGAATGAAATTGGATGGAAAATAGACTTTGATTTTCAAACATTTTTCAGAATGAAATTGGGTGGAAAATAGATTTTGATTTCACCAAGGGTTGCTTGGGCTTAAAATGATTTTTGGCTTGCCAAGGGCTACTTTGGATTAAAATAATTTTTGGCTTGTCAAAGGCTCCTTGGGCTTAAAATAATTTTTAGTTTGCCAATGGCTACTTGGGTTTAAAATGATTTTTGGATTGTCCAAGGCTGCTTGGGCTTAAAAGGATTGATATCTTTTCAAGTTCAAAATTAAATGAGTGTGACTTTAATGATATGTGACTTCTAAACCTTTGAGTTGAAGGAAATGATGCATGGCTTAAGAGATTTTTCAAAGTCTGTGAAAATAATGCAATTTAGGATGCCCTAAATTGGAAAGAATTTAATGAGATGCAATGCCCTAACTTTATACTAGGCTAGAAGTGAAAACCTAAACTCTTTAGGCAATTGATTTTTTTTTTGAAAAAGCAACTAGTTTGGAAAATGCAATTACCCTTGGAGGGTTCAATAAGCTATGATTGACACTAATTGAGACTTTGAATTTACATGTGCATCCTATTTTTAATGCATGTTTTGACAAATTTAATACCTTGAACCAGTGAAAGGCTGATATGCATTGCAAGGTGACAATTTATTAGAAATGTCAGATTGATGATTGAAATTTTAGTAGGATGCCCCACTTTTTGAAGGAAAATGACTTGTGAAAAGGGGTGACTTGGTCATTTTGTTAGTCTTTGAGGGTGAGATTAAGGGCGTTGATCTTGGATCAAAGGTTGCATCAGGTTTGATCAAATGGTGAGATTTTGGTTGATCTAGTATCTTGGACTTGATCTTGGATTAAAGGTTGAGACTATAGTTGATCTTGGATCGTGGATTTGAATAGGGTTTGAACTAAAGGCTGCACTTGGGTTCTTGTGGAGATGACCCATTTTTAGGGACTGTGATTCGAAGAGATAGCCTACTTTTGATGAATGATGGTTTAGATCACTTTGGTAGTCATTAAGGTTTGAGAGGGAGTTGGAAATTTGTTAGGGAGTGACCATGGAGAGGTGAGGTTTTGAAGCCACATTCAGTTTTGACCGAGCATGTTGGATCGAGGATGATTCCATGCTCAGTATTGGTTCAAAGATTAACTTGGAAGGCTCATGGACCTTGATTCATGATCTACTTTTGATTCCATATCTGACCCAACTTCAAAAGGGCAATCGGTTTTAAATTTGGTCATGAGGGTTTGGCTATTCGGACGATCCATGGATTACTTGAGAATTTCAACTTTGGTTTCACTGATGAAGATTAGATAAATCTGAACCCTTTTTGCTCAAACCATTGAATCCTTTCTGCTTTGCCCCTTGAGCTTGAACTTGCTTTTGCGAAATGGGAGGTTTTATGAGTTTGTCTTATGGGAAAAAACAAGTGGAGCTATTCCTACTGTTTGAGATTGAAAAGATTCTTGGAGAATGACATTTTGTCGGTTTGAACCAATAGGACTAACACACTGGTCAATGACTTGATTGACACTTTGTCAATTGGATTCTTTGAAACTGACACACGAGTCAAATGACTTGAAAGAAAAGTCATTCATCATGAAAAAAAAAAAGACTCTTTGATTTAATGATTTGGACAATTGACTCAAGGAATGATGACTTTGGATTACTTATCCTCAGATGATGGATTTAATCTACTTAGCCACAGTGACTAGATGTTAACTTTAGAAAACCTGCCCCTGATGAGAGATTAGGGTAGTTTAGCCATTTAACTGCTTTGACTAAGAGATATGATGATTGACACCAATGGACGTACCCCTGATGTGAGACAAAGACAACTTAGCCAATTAGCTAAGAGACGTGACAAATTAATCGTTTGACACCAAGATAATGAAATGACTTTGATGAATTTGACAAGGACTTGTTAACAACTTTTGCT
The DNA here is from genome assembly GCA_948193065.1 of Aleurites moluccanus. Classification (NCBI taxonomy): domain Eukaryota; kingdom Viridiplantae; phylum Streptophyta; class Magnoliopsida; order Malpighiales; family Euphorbiaceae; genus Aleurites; species Aleurites moluccanus. The sequence goes on along the minus strand of CANXYC010347045.1, from coordinate 2,439 downwards.
ATGATGATTGACTCATAAAATGATGATTTTTTTTTTTTTTTTTTTTTGCTCTAATTTTTGTCTGAGCTGCTCTAATTTTTGCCTAAGCCACCTTATTCAGGTTTTCAACTTAGCGAGTATGAACCAATTAATTTAGACACAAAAAATGATAATTTTATTATGCTTTGGACCGTACCCAAAATGAGTTGCCTACATATCTCCATTTCACTTTTTACTCATCAATCAATTTTTCTTTTGGAAGAATCAGGCCCTCATAGTTTTGTTCATTCAATGCATCATCTGATGAAAATTACACAAAATACCTGTAATACCTATATTTTTAAAATATTTTTAAAAATTATATTCTATATTATAAATAATATTTTTTTGTGAATATTTAATTAAAGTTATGAATATAAAAGAATTTTTGGAATTTATTATATTTTAAAGAAATAAATATTTGAAAATAAAAAGGGAAATATATTTTTCAAAAATTAATTTTAATTTAAGTAATTTATATTAAATTAAAAAAATATTATTTTTCAAATTTTAGTATGTTAAAATGAAGTATATTTTATAAGGAATTTATTGACTATTTATTTATAATTTTTGGACTTAAAATGAATTTTCTACAAATTTTCAAAAAAATTAAAATTAAAATTAGGACCAATCAGAGACTGCCACGTGGCAGCCTCGGATTGGCTGCCAGCAGATTTTAATCTGCTGGAACGTGAGAAGGAGCAGAAGCTGAGGAAGAAGAAGAAGAAGAAGAAGAGGAGAAGGAGGTGGTCGGTGGTTCGACTTTCAGCGCCGATTTCGGCCAAACCGGAGGGAGGTGATCGACACCTCCCATATCATCGTGTAGCCTGCCATGATGAGAGTTTATAGACACCAGTCTTGCTCAATTCCGATCACCAGGTAAGAAGTTATTTTTATTCAAAATAGCTCCCATGACCATGTTGTCAAAAAATTTCAATTAGCCATAACTCTCGCATTTGAACTCCAAATTGAGTTATTCTTGTTCCTATGATTTTATCTTGATCCCAGCTTTCTTTTGATACCCATCTTACCATCTGAAGTTCGCCGAAAAAGGAGATCGAAAAATAAAACCACCAGACCTTTAATGACGGATTTCGGCCAATTCTGGTGGCCAATCCCAATGAATCTAATTTTGTTGAACTCTATTTTTTATGGGCTTTCCAATGGCACCAATTTTGCCACGATCGGAGATCGAAGCTGGGACTAGAAAATATGGGACACGCGTAGATTTTCGATAAATTTTGAATAAGTATGATTTAAATTATTCTAAAATCAATAATTAATTATTTGGAGTATGATTGGAGACAAATTTATAAAAATGGATAAATATTTATACTGATATTGGAGAATTTAGGCAGTTAAAATTTAATAACTGTATTTTTATTAGATGCAAAAATTAAAGTAAATTTGCTATATTATTTTGGAGTTATTATAGAAATTATTTGGATGAGAATTATGGAAAAATATTGAGTTTAGCGTTGATTTTAGAATTTTCAAGCGGTGAATTATTAAGAATTGTGTTTTTATTGAATGTAAAAATTAAGATGAATTTATTATTATTGATATGGAAATTATTATGAAAATTAGGTGGACAATATTTATGGCATTTAGATACTGAAAGATTAATTTATTTAAGCAGTAATTTAATAAAGTTGATAATTAAATTAAATCTATAAAGAGATTAAATTAAGATAATTATTGAAGTTTGGTAAATGGATTACTCACTATTATTATTATTTACACATCGGTATTGATGGATTAGACCGATTAGATATTAGATTTGAGTTGGAATGTTTATTTATTGCTATAAGTAATTAATTATTTATTTGGATCAAATGATTAAGACATATAAAGTTAATTATAAATATTTTATTACTGAGTTGGAGACCCAGGAGGGGTCAATTGATTGATAGTTTTGGATTTGGGCCGATTGGCTGATTATTAGAAGTGTTTTTATTTTTGGAGGATATGTCCTATTTTAGGGGAGGTTTTGCTAAAATTTCGGCAAATTCTCGAAATTCGTTTTTTATATTTCTGAGTCAGTATTTGAGTATTATTCTAATGAATCTCATATGTGAACATGTATTTTAGATGTATTCCTTACTATCATCAGGAGGTGCTCCGAAAAGAGCTAGCTAGTTAATGGTCGTCAAGTTGTGAGTTGATATATTTAATTTAACTCTGTAGGCAAGCATTGATGAATGCATTGATGGATGAAATATATATATATAACTATCATTATTACATTAGATTTAGGAGCATGATGTATATTTATGTCATATTATATGATGTTTATGATGATGATGAATGACATTGTATGTATATGTTGACGATGGAAAATAGGGTGATGTGGAATCCACCACTAACACATAAACATTAATGATGTAACGTGACACAACATGATTTATGATGATGTTATTA
>CANXYC010347015.1:0-23829 GCA_948193065.1 Aleurites moluccanus | reverse complement strand
CATTATACATATTCATCACTTATATAACATATTAACAACTCTTATACACTTGGTTCATCATTTCATATTAAACATACACCATATTCAAACTTAGCTTTCAAGTACTCAAATCAATCATCTTTCACACATCTAAACTTATACATTTCCATCATTTTCAACACTTTACCATATTCAAACTTTACTTTATAAATCACATTAGCCTAATACCTTAAACTAGTAAAGTCAATATTGTCTAACTTAAGTAAAATTCTTTTCATTCATCCATTTTTCAATGCCATTCCATCTAATAACATATAAATGCATCAAATATATAACATTCATCTATTTAAAACCTAACAAACATTAAAGCACACATCCACCATTCAAGTTCATCATTTCGGCCAAAACATAAATCCATTCAAAAGGATTCTTTTCCATCATTTAACCATTAATTCATTGTTTACATATCAAATATACTTCATTCCATCATTCAAACCCATTAAAATCATCAAACTATCACATCATTCTAAGCTCCTCACATTCGGCCTAGGTAGTTTTGCTTCCAAATCAATTTGTTTCAATTATTCAACCATTAATTCATGCTATACACATCAAATAAACAACATTTGAAGCAAATAATCCATCAAAACAACACTTTGATTCAAAGTTCTTCCTATTAGGGTTTCAATCCAAGTTTTTGAATTCTAACCATACAAAATATGATTTGATCACTAATAAACATCAAATAACATCTTAAGAACATAATTGAATCAAAAGAATTCCAAAATCAACAACTTACCAAAAGTTCTTCAAAATCTTCTTTGAATTAATTTGTCACTTTTTCAAGTTTTTCCTTTGATTCTATGGTTATATTTGTGTTTAGGATGATGGAATTAACATGTTTCCATCAAAGATTGAAAGAAAACAATAAGAAATGGTATGGATCAATGGTGGCTGAAATGGTGGAATGGAGGAGAGAGAAAATTTACTTGGTGAAATGATGAAGATGATGAACAAAATGAAGGGGTAAGAAAAATCAAAGTTAAATATCAAAGGAATAATCTTATGCTTTAGGTTTATGGTACTTATGGTGAAACCTAGCAATCCAACCATCCATTTCTTCATCTTTTCATCCAATGGTTAGATTTAATCAAGCCTAAAATGATTCCATAAGGTTGCATACACTATATAACTCCATATTGCAAAGGAAAAGACCAAAATAGCCGTAGTTCAAATGAAGCACCTCAATTGAGCAGCTTGCCGGGAACTATTTTCAACCGGGTTTAATTCTCCAACAATTATTCAAATAAACTTAGTAATATCATTTTCATGTCCTTAAATTCTTTTCTACCTTCAAATATAGTGTTAATTCCATAAAAATTCGATGGGGGTGTGAAATGACCATTTTGCCCCCAGTTCATCAAAAAATCAAAATCACCCGATTTTGTCCTAACAGCCTTTAAATCACTTCTATGCATAAAATCAACTCATATAACATGCATATCTATCAATTTCACGCATAAATACATAATCTTAACAAATTTCAAAGAAAGAAAAAAATTTCTCCCTAAGTTCCCCTTTCAAGGTTCAAATCAGGTTTAGGTTGAGGTGTTACATTGGCGGACGGAGTGCTTTTCTGGACCGGAGTTCCACCTTGGATCGGATGAAGCCCATGAAAATGATTTGAAATGCCTTCTTAGCTCTTAAGAAAACAAACCGGCAGAGGGACCTTGCTTAGAAAAAATATAACTTTGAGGCTCAACATGCCCCTAGTAGCAACTCTTTAAATTCAAAGAGAGCTAAAAAGAAGAAAATATGACTTGGAGAGAAAAAAAGATGAAATCAAATAGACTAAATGATTTATTGTCTTCTTTTTCTTGTCTTTTGTTGCTTTTGTGTCTTCTTGTATGTTTTGGAAGGTGGGGGGAGGCTTCCTATTTATAATAGGAGCTTGGGAGGTTGAATCCCATGATTTTCCAATGTGAGATTCGGAAGAAAATGAGTTCAGAACGGAGCTACCTCCGGCAAGAGGAACTGTTACCACCGGAAGGGGGTGGTGGCGCTGCCATGGTGCCTTGGTGACACAGGGTCTTAAGAAGGGCGGCAGCAGTGGCAAAGAGCCATGCTACAGCCCTTGGGCATGGAAGATGCTGCCCAAAGGGGGTGGCAACAATGCCATGCCTGGAGTGCGGCACCTGTGCCCAGACTTCATTCTGAGGCCGTTTCAAGTCCGTCTGAGTGCTGGTTTGGTTCCGAGGAGTGCCGTTCGGGTTGGCACGAGTCTGAGGGGTGTAAAAAATGAGTGTTCACACATACTAGGAGCCTCTCTGGCAACATTCTGGCTCATCTGAACAGTAGGCTAAGAAACTATAGCAAATGGCTGTTGATCACCCCACAAGGGACATCTGCTGATAAAATGACCATATTGTCCACATTTTAGGCAAGCACCTGACTGTCGCCGACACTCTCCTCCATGTCTTCTTCCACAAAAGTCACAAATGGGCATACTAGGCATCTGGGTAACAGGTCAAGAAAATTCCTATGAATAAGTAGATGTTGACTTCATTGGAGGCACTCTACTCAGAGTCCTCCTCCTCTGACTACCTGATGAAGATCTATGATCAAATTTAGGCACAAACTCTATATATCTCGGTTGGGAGCTAGCCTCACCTCTTATGGTCTGAGAACTAGGTCCACCTTTCCTTTTCTGATCTCTTTTAGCTCTTTCTAACTTATTCTTTTCTTTTGTTTGACTAGTTTTATCAATGATAGTAGTCAGAGATGTAAACTTTTTAGCAATTAAGGCATTGTGAAGTGAGACATGTAATCCTCTTCTGAATCTTACAATCAAATCTGCCTCAGTAGGAACAATACGCATAGCATATCTGCTGAATCTAATAAACTCCTCAGCATACTCCTCAATTGACCTACTGCCCTGCTCAAGCTACTCGAACTGTTTCAAATTCCTAGTCTTTACCCCTTCTATCAGGAACTCATTAATCAGTCCCTGTCTAAACTCAGTCCAAGTAGGAGGATTATCACCATACAATTTGGGCTCTATCCTATGAGAAAACCATGTCCAGGCTTTTCCCTTTAGCAATAAACCCACTAGCTCAACTGTAATACCCTAGAAAAGTTTACCATATTTTTATGATTAAAGTTCTTAGTATGTGGTTTGAAATTATCGAAATGACTAAAGATAATTTTAAAAACTCGGTTAGAGCGAAAACGAAAAACTTTTTCGGAAAATGTCGGTGTCGATATCACTGCCACAAAAATAACAGTCCGGTCGACAGATGAATTTCTAATTTTGACAAGGGGATAAATGATTTATGCATATGCATGTGTAAATATAGTAAAAAAGAAAGAGGTAAAAAATGTTTACGAATACTGAAATAGTAAGCAATGGCAAAACCGTAAATAAAGGGAACTTAAGGGGTATAGTGGAATTTGGACTGTCTAAGTTTTAGAACGGCTTTGAAACTATTTTATTTATAAAGTATAAATAAAAATAAGATTTTTGAATATCCACTTTGAAATCCAAATCCCGACGAAATTGTCAGAATAAATTACAGAAGGAAATGTGGCAAAAGCACAATTTAAGAAAAGTTTAAGGACTAAAGAAAAATTTGCCAAATGTGACTTACTATATAAGCCACACTTAGCAAATTCTTGGCCATTTCTTCCTTCCTTTGTCCGAAAATTTCTCCATCATTTTCCATTGATTTTTCTTCAATTTTGCTAAGGAAAATCTATGGAAACTTGAAATAAACTACATATTCTTCATCCTCCATCCATTTGCTACCTTGGAAATCAAGAAAATTTCAAGAACAAGCAACTAAGGGATTTCGACCAAAGCACCAATTAGAGGTAAATTTTTACTTTGTTTGATTTTATGGTTGATTTAGGGTTATTAGATGTTAGTAAGATTGGGTAATGTGTTTAATTGCATCAATTGATGCATATAGTATTTTTGCCCAATTTTCAAACCCTAAACCCAAGTTGTATGATTTGATTTTGTGAAATTAGATTAGTATATGTAAATTTAGTGTAGAATAAGTTAATTGGAAGTTAATTGATGAGCATTTTATGGTTGAATTGTTGTAGAAAATCATTCGGAGGAAAATTGCACATTTTGTCTACTTTGAGGAAAATTGAAGGAATTGGTGGGAAACCAATTTTGCTAGCTTATTTGGAGTGCTAGGTAAGTCTTTTATACATTAAATTACATGTCCAAAGTATTAAAATATTGATTGGAATTCATTCACAAAAAGGTCATTTTGGCCGAACCCTAATGTGGCAAATTGCCTTTAATTTTGCTTCATTTTGGCTTATTTTTCCTAAGCCAATTTGATCCATTTAATATTGTTTATTGATGTGTATATAATGCCTATGTAATTGCTTATAATTTGTGTTATTATTGATATTTGGGGCAATGTCAATGTTGTACCAAAACCTTGCCAAAATGTCATTTCATTGTTGCACACAATATGTTCGATAAAATGCCTAGCTCAAAAATCCATAGGCTAACCATTTGAATGCCATCATTGCTAGCAACAATGGCATGCCAATTGCATCATCTTTTTGTCCGTAAATGAGCAACTTATATTTGATCCCATTGTTGGTTGCTAGATCTTTGGTCATTGTATAATCAATTATTATTGATATTCTATTGATTATATTGCTCATTGAATTGATTGATGATGAGTTATTGATACTTGGTGATGCCATTATTGTAAAATGGTATCTATTGATGTGTTTCTTGTTTCTATTGATTATAATGTGATTTGACAGAGCTGCCGCCCCGACAGGGTAGTGAGTACATATTGTCGGCATTATGCACAATGTATTGTTATTATACCCTAACTGGGAAGGGTTATTAGTCCTAGTCATAAAAATTTGATCCATCTTATGTTTATTGATATGAGATTAATTATGTGTTTCACACATATTCTATATGTTTCATGGCCTTATATCTGTCTTATCTATCTTATCTATGTGATATACTCTCCATTGATGTGATTATTGACTTACAGTCATATTCTGTACTTGATTTTGTATCCAGAGATTTTGAGCAGATTGATTTATTTATCTCATCTGCCTATTGTTTTATTGATATTCCATTACCTATTTTATTGGTTGATGCTTATTAGATTCAGTGAGTATCATATATATTCACCCTCTTAATGTTTTCCATCTCCAGGTACAAAGTAAGAGGCAGATTCCTGACTTTTGTTCCTCCAAGAAATTCTGCAGTCTGATAAAGATAGTGAAATTAATTTAAATACTGTATCTTTTATATGTGTACTAGAGGCTCCATGGTATTGTATAATGGTATAGACAGATTATATATATAAGTGTATGAGATATTTTAGAGTATAATGTATATGTGTATATGATTATGGTAATTACAGAAAGTAACATAATGAATGACAAAGTATCAAAATGAATAGTGCTTATGTGATTATATGGCTATAGATTGATATGCATAGTATGAGATTGTATAGATGTGATGATGGGTTCTATGGGTGCCGATCGCCTCTGGCTTCTCCCGCACCCTAGGACCGTCATGGCTTGTGAGATCGGGTCATGACAGAGGTGATATCAGAGCATAAGTTACGGATGAATAGTAACTAAGTTACAGAGGAATAGTAACTAAGTACAGTATGGGTATAGTTAAGTGAACCATGGAGTATAGGAATTCATGTATCATCTTTTGTTGTATTTATCGAGTATGTATGAGTATTCTGCGCTTTTGTAATGTACTGAGTTTATTGTTCTATTTTTGACAATTTATAGAGATGTCTGACAATAAAGATAGGGATACCAGAGAGGCAGAGGTAGCCTCTAATGAGTCTCTGGTCAGAGAATTTTCTATTTTCGAGGGACCGTCCAGATCCTGACTGACTACAGAGGAGACAGAGAGGAGTGATGACCCCTGGAGGATAGAGATGATGAGGAGAATGATGGTTTTGTGTAGGGAACTAGCAGATTTGAGTCGAGAACAACATAATATACCACCACCTCCAGCACTAGCAGCAGTGCCACCCGCTGTTGCACCTGTACAGCCAGTTGTGGTTCTTGGAGAGCCTTTTGTACAGGGAGCCCGCTGAGTTATTGATGAGGGCAGAGTTTTTATGTTTAGCTTTCTGAAGCTAAACCTACTAGAGTTCAGAGGTGATAGAGGCGATGAGGCTAATGATTTTCTTGAGCAAGTTGAGAACGTAGTTAGGAGACTGCCTTGTTCTGATATTAGAGCAGTTAAGCTAGTTGGGTTATTCCTAAAGGGGAAAGCTTGGACATGGTTTTCTCGTCGGATAGAGCCTAGATTGTATGGTGATCATCCTTCTACTTGGGTTGAGTTTAGACAGGGACTGATAGATGAGTTCCTGACATAAGAGGTAAAGACTAGGAATTTGATACGGTTTGAGCAGCTCGAGTAGGGCAGTAGGTCAATTGAGGAGTATGCTAAGGAGTTTATTAGATTGAGTCGGTATACTACACAGATTGCTCCTACTAAAGCAGATTTGATTGCCAAGTTCAGGAGGAGTTTGCATGCCTCATTGCATAATGCCCTATTGGCTACTGAATTCACATTTCTGACTACTATCATCGACAAGGCTAATCAGATGAAAGAGAAATATAAGTCAGAGAGAGAAAAGAGAGATCAGAAGAGGAAGGGAGGACCCGGATCGCAGAGTATGAGAGGGAGAGAAGTTCCCAGCCTAGACAGATTGAGCCAGTTGTCACGACCCGATCGGGCGGGCCGTGACGGTCCTAGGGTGAGGGAGATGCCGAGGGGACCGACACTTATATACCCATCAATTACTACTATATAATCACATACCACACAATAACGCAACGAAAACATCTATACCCATCATCAATCACATAATAGCCTATAATCATACACTCACATAAGCACTATTCATTTTGTCACTCTGTCATTCATTATGTATCTTTCTGTAATAACCATAGTCATATCATTAATTAATCTCCAATATTCCCATACATACATGTTCATACACTAACTATACCATACAAAACCCATGGAGTAGCTAGGATATGAATATACAAAAATAATACAATGTTAAATAATTACACTGCTATAAAACTGCAGAATCCGCAGAGAGTCAAAAGACTGGGATATTTGCCTCCTACTCTGCACCTGAGAGGGTAAACAGTGAGAAGGTGAGTATATATGATACTCTGTGAATCTAATATGTATCGACCAATAAAATAGGTAATGAAATATCAATAAACAATATGCAGATGAAATAAATGAATTAATGTGCTCAGAATCTCTGTAATATAGAATCAAGTACAAAATATGACTGTAAGTAAACAATCACATCATTAGAAAGTATATCACATAGATAAGATGGAAAATGATAGATATAGAGCCATGAAACGCATAGAAATATGTCAAATACAAATCACTCATATAAATAAACCTAAAACGCATCTGGTCGTGTGACTAGGACTTCCCTTTCTAGTTCAGGGTACTATAACAATATATTGTGCACAATGCCGACAGTATGAACTCACTACCCTGTCGGGGCGGCAACTCTATCAAATCACCTCGGAATCAATAGAAACAATAATACATCAATAGATACCATTTTACAATAATGGCATCACCAATATCAATAACTCATCATCAATCAATTCGATGAGCAATAGAGTCAATAAGACATCAATAACAATCGATTATATGATGACCAAAGGTCTAGCAACCAATAATGGGATCAAACATAAATTGGTCATTTACGATAAAAAAGTTGACGCAATTGGCATGCCATTTTCGATGGCGACAATGGTATTCAAATGGTTGGCCTATGGATTTTTGGGTTAGATATTTTATCGAACACATTGCGTGCAATATTCAATAGACATTTTGGCAAGGTTTTGATGCAACTCCAACATTGCCCCAATTATCAATAACAACACACATTATAGGCAATTTCATAGGCATTATATACACAATAATAAACAACATTAAATGGATCAAATTGGCTTAGGAAAAAAAAGCCAAAATGAAGCAAAATCAAAGGCAATTTTGCCATATTAGGATTCGACCACTTTGACCCTTTTAGAGGTGAATTCCAAACTTCAATTTAACACTTTAGGCATATTATAGGATGCATAAAAGACTCACCTAACACTCCAAATTAGCTAGCAAAATTGGTTTGTCACCAATTCCTTCAATTTCCTCAAAGTAGGTAAAATGTGTAATTTTCTTCAATTGAATTTTCTACAACAATTCAACCATAAAATACTCATCAATTAACTTCCAATTAACTTATTTTATACTCAATTTACACATACTAATCCAATTTCAACAAGTCATCTCATACAACTTAGGTTTAGGGTTTGAAAATTGGGCAAAAATGCTATATGTATCAATTAATGTAATTAAACACATTACCCAATCTAACTAACATTTAATAACCCTAAATCAATCATAAAATCAAACAAAACATCAATTTACCTCAATATGATGCTTTGGCCAAAAATTTAAAATCCATAGTTTCTAGAATTTTCTTGATTTCTATGGTTGCAAATGGATGGAGGATGAAGAATATGTAGTTTGTTTCAAGTTTCCATGGATTTTCCTTAACAAAATTGAAGGAAAATCAATGGAAATGGAAGAAGAAAATTTCAGACAAAGAAAGGAAGAAATGGCCAAAAATTTTCTAAATGTGGCTTATATAGTAAGTCGGATTTGACAAATTTCACTTTGGTCCTTAAACTTTTTTTAAATTGTGCTTTTGCCACATTTCCTTCTGTAATTTATTCTGACGATTTCGTCGGGATTTGGTTTTCAAAGTTAATATTCAAACATCTTATTTTTATTAATACTTTATAATAAAAGTAGTTTCAGAGTCGTTCTGAAAGTTAGACAGTCCAAGTTCCACTATACTCCTAAAGTTTCATTTATTTACGGTTTTGCCATTGTTTACTATTTCAGTGTTCCTAAACATTTTTCACCTCTTTCTTTTTACTATATTTACATATACATATACATAATCATTTATCCCTTAGTCAGAATCAGAAATTTATCTGTTGATCGGATTGCTATTTTTGCGGCAGTGATATTGACGCCGACAATTTTCGAAAAAGTTTCTCGTTTTCACTCTAATTGATTTTTTAAAATTATCTTTAGTCATTTTGATAACTTTAAACCACATACTAAGAACTTTAATCATAAAATTATGGTAAGCTTTTCTAGGATATTACAATGGACCATGCGACTGTTCACAGTCAATTTACATTTGCGTGTGTCTCATCCATGATCTAACGAAAGGCTGACAATTTTTGTTTGTTGTTCTTCATTATTTAAGATGAAGCAGGAGACTAACATTAATTTGATTTGTTTGTTTGCTTGTTATTGAATTAGAGACTTCAATAATTGTAATACCTGCCCCAAATCCGACATGATTATATATATTATATATATTTTTATTTTTTTTACCTATGCGGGTTTGGATCAGATTCAAGTAATTGTAATACCCGCCCCAAATCCGACATGATTATATATATTATATATATTTTTAATATTTATATATATTTAATTTATATTTTTTAATTAATAATTATTTTTTATGTGAAATATAAATTATATAGTATGGATATTAAAAAAAAATACACAAATATATATATATATATATATATATATATACACACCCAACCCAACCCAATCCATCCCGTCACCCGACGTGAGAAGTTGATAATTTTTTTTTAATGGGTCAGGTTTTAGTTATGCAAAATCTGACCCATACTCGACTTGTTGTCATCCCTATTTCAGCATGAAGTCTACCTATTTAGATTAAATTATAGACTTCAACATGAAGTTTGTTTGCTATTTAATCTTTGCAGTCAGTATGTATTATATGTTATCTTAGGACAATTTTTTTTTCTCATGTAACATGTGTTTCTGTACTGTATTTTGCTTTATAATAATAAAAAAATAATATTTTTACTTGCAATCATCTTTTATTTTATTTTTAGTTACTGTAATTCAATTCAATTATATATATTTATCTATATTTTGACTATTTTCGACCAAATGTCGGCTTTATTTCGATTAATATGATATAGTATATAAGTCGAAGATAAATGAAAATTAATCAAAAACGATAAAAAATAAGTCGAAGATAATAAAAAATTATCTGAAGTTAGGAAAAAATTCATCATAAACTTAAAAATTGGACTTTTATTTTAAAATTTGACTTTTATTTAATAATTTAGAATTAATTTTGATTAATTAAAATTTAATTTTGACTTATTTTGGATTAATTATATTTTATGTTTAAAATCTGATTAGGTTTTGGACTGATTAAGAATTAAATTCGACTGATTAAGAGTTAAATTCGACTAATTAAGAGTTAATAATCAAGTGGAGATTGTTCATAGATGAAAAAAAAATGAAAGTTAGAATGAATCAAAAGTGATATGAGCATTTCATAAAACATAAGGACAAATTTATTTAGAGGAGGTTAGAATTATGAAAAAAATATTGGATATCATTTTTTAATAAAAGTATTATGAGATCAAGCGCACGCGTATTCCAAAGGAGAATATATTCCCTTATACGGGTTCTATAGATGTCATTTCGGGGTATTTCCCAAAAACTTCCCTTATAATGTTAACGCAGAAAAACGATGTCGTATATGGTATGAAAATATATTTATCGCTTCCATTCCAATATCAATTTCTTTTTTCTCCTGAGTCCTCTTGAATGCCATGCATTGTTACATATGGCCGGACGCAACCATCTTCCCTTGAAACTCCGGCAAGTTCCGATTGACGATCCTCGCCTCCATAACGGTCTCCCTCTCTCCATCATCTCCAATCCGGCCACCGACAGGCGGTCCCAACATCCATCAACCATCCTCGATGACCGCATCGCTATCCAGCACCGGGAGATCCAATCCCTTCTTCTCGATAACCAACAACTTGCAGCCACTCACGTGGCATTAAAGCAAGAGCTTGCTCTTGCTCAAGAAGAGCTCCGACACTTATCGGCGGCTGCGGCTGATATCAAGATCGAGAGGGATGATCAGGTGCGGAAGGTGTTTGATAGATCGTTGCAAATGGACGCGGAGGTGCGGTCGATTGATGCATTGAGAGCAGAACTTGTTCGGGTAAGGATGGATGTAGAGAAGCTGACTGTGCACCGTCAGGAGCTTACTTCGGAATTGCGGGTGATTAATGGTGATCTTGCTAAGGCGAGAACAGAGGGACAGCAAGTGCCAGCGATTAAGGCCGAGATCGCGAGCATGCAACAAGAGATTCAAAGAGGAAGGTAATTTGGAGTTCATTAACACTGCTATTAGAACTTAAAAAAAAGTCTGTTGGAGCAGATCATATGAGAAAAACTCATTGCTAAATTGTTCTTTATTCAGTATAATTTAGAAATAATTGTTTGACAAATTAAGGAATTGAAATGGCTGATTAGGGAAATTAGTGTCACTAATGCTAATTAAGTTATTGGGAAAAGAACTCATATCATGTTGATTGTGAAACGAACCTGAATATACAAGTTAGAACTATATTGACGTAAGTTATTGATATATTTGAGAGCACACATTTGGAAATATATAGTCAAGTTTTCTGTTTAAATAGAAAAAAGAGAAGAAGTCCCAACTTTTCAATGCATCATTCACAAATGAACTCATGATCTAATACCTTTTTGCTGTATCCTGTGAAACGTGATGCATCTGAAACCTTGGAGGGATGCTGACATAGTAGAGCTTTGATATTCTAATATTTATAGTTATTTGAAAGCTAGAATGACTATGAGCTTATGTGGACAATCAGGGGTACAATTACAATTTAAGTTTATGGTCAAATTTGAGGTGCAAACTATAGATTTAGGTGGATGAAACCGACAATTAGTTGCTGGAATTCAAATCTGGTTGTAATAATAATAAAAGGAAAGTTAAAGATTCTGTGTTTCATACCTAAAACCTGTTGAGCATCACACCTTAAGACTTGCCTGCCTCACACCTAGGGTTAAATCTTAAGAAACTGATTCTTGAAAAGCCTTATCTAATTTATTTACAAGAAATATTGGGTTTATTATGTAAAATTTGAAAGCACAAGTAATGTGAATTTCAACCGACTTACTCTGAGACCTAATACCTTTACGCATGGTATGCGACCCTTTGTAAAGCCAAATCCGATTTGAACAAGAAATCTTGACCCAATAGCACTATAGAACCTTGGTATAATTAATGACCGCCACAAATTGATTAGTTTTGATAAGTTCAAAATGATTCTTAACAAGAATCAAAATTGAGAAAATTCTCACAAAATTATATTTAATCAAAATCTCAAGTCTTTTTTTTTTTATTTACATAAATAGCTAGGTATTTATAATAACTAGCATACATAAAAACTCTAATTTTAACTTTCTAGATAAAATAAATTTTCTAAATAAGAATAATCTTTTTAGATAAGGATAATATTCCTAGATAAGAATAATTTTCTAAGTAAGAATAACCTTCCTAGATAAGGATAATCTTCCTAGATGAGGATAAGTTTCTAAATAAAATAAAAATAACCCAACACCTTTACGCATGGTATGCGACCCTTTGGAAAGCCAAATCAGATTTGAACAAGAAATCTTGACCCAATAGCAGTATGTGCTAGAGAACCTTGGTATAATTGATGAACGCCACAAAATAATTAATTTTGATAAGTTCAAAACGATTTTTAATAAGAATCAAAATTGAGAAAATTCTCACAAAATTATATTTAATCAAAATCTCAAGTCTTTTTTTTAATTTACATAAATAGTTAGGTATTTATAATGACTAGCTTACATGAAAATCTTAACTTTAACTTCCTAGATAAAATAAATTTTTTAAATAAGAATAACCTTCCTAAATAAGGATAATATTCTTAGATAAGAATAATTTCCTAGGTAAAGATAACCTTTTTAGATAAGGATAATCTTTCTAGATAAACACAAGTTTATAAATAAGATAAAAATAAAATCTAAATTAATTTTGGACTATAAGCTAATACAAAACAGGCCTAAAACTCACTAATATACTTAATTTTAATATAAAATATACAACCCAACTAAAACTAATTAGATAAGATTGATCAAAATCTAATATGTATAGAACTTACTTGGGATCATATTATTCCCCCCTTTCTTGAGAAATGATTCGTCCTCGAATCATGTGTCATGGTATCATTGAAATATAAGTTTCTCTTGCAAGTGTCATTCTTCTTTTGTTGGAGAAAACTCGTCCTCTAACTTTGAAGAGTTGAAATAGTAAGAACATCACACAAGTTAGGCAACTTCCCTCCTTGATGACTTGTAGGAATAGGATATGAAAATCTTTTATAGAAAAATCAAAGAGATCATGTGGTAAAACAAAATTCACTGTAGAAATATACAAGAATTCACCATTATTTTTCTTTGTCTGGAGAACTAAATCATTCTCCTTTACTCTTTCATTTTCTTGCACTTCTAAATGAATCACATCTTTTTTTTCCTCCAGTATTTTTAGATGAGTTTCAATTGATGGAATTTTTTCATGAACAACTTCTATTAATGAAGTCTTATTTTCTTTTTCCAGTATTTCTAGATGAGTTTCATTTGCGGGAATTTTTTCATGAACAACTTTTGTTGATGGAGCCTTATTTCTTCTTCTATTTTTCCATCCACCTAATCAGTTTCTTCATGAACAATTTCTATTGAAGGTGTCTCATTTTCAACCTCACCATTCTCAATCTCATCTTTAGGTTGCTCTATTATTGATATTGATGCAGCTTTCTCTCCAACTTTTCTTCTGTGACATTTAGCTCTTTGCTCAGCATTCCACCTCACGTTCTTCATTAGTTTTTTCAAAAACTCTTTTATAGTATTCCTTTAGCATCTCCTCTTTAGATTTCATTGCTTTTCTTGGTGCATTTGGAGCATTTGGATTTTGCCTCTTTGAGAACGAACCTTCTATCCTCTTCATTTCATCTCTCATCTTTTTAAAATGTAAATTTATGGCTTGAAAATGTTTTTCAAAGGCCTCCAATTTAGAGGCAATGTCAATTGCTTGAGTGTTCTTAGTTTTGCTATTCATTGTGATTAGCTCACTTCACTCTCTTAGTGTTTCATATTGAGAGCATTCAAGTTCATCTATATCTTTTTTTTTTTTTTTAATAATTTATGATAATAAACGGAAAGGTACGAAAAATATATGAAAACAAATAGAAACATAAAACAAATTAACGAAAATTATTATTTTTTTTTTAGCACTCAAACAGAAAAGGTATAAACTCAAACGAAAATAATGAAATTGAATTTTTTTTTTGTTTCTTTTCTAATTTTAATTTGAAGTAAAAACAAACAGATTTATGACTTAAATAAGTAAGTGACACAAAACGAAAAAAAAAAAGAAGAACAAATGCAAACCAAAAGGAACGGAAGAAATGGAAAGAACCGGAAATAAGAAAACGTAGTAACAAGGTAAAATAAAGATAAGCAAATCTGATTTAGAGCTTAAGTTCTGATATCAAACTGATGCGAATCTCAACTGACTTGCTCTGAGACCCAACAACTTTACGCATGGTATGCGACCCCTTGGAAAGCCAAATCAGATTTGAACAAGAAACCTTGACCCAGTAGTAACATATGCTAGAAAACCTTGGTATAATTGATGAACGCCACAAAGTGGTTAGTTTTGATAAGTTCAAAACGATTCTTAGCAGAACTAAAATTGAGAAAATTTTCGCAAAATTATATTTAATCAAAATCTAAAGTCTTTTTTTTTTTTTTTTTTATTTACATAAATAACCAGGTATTTATAATGATTAGTTTACATGAAAATCTTAACTTTAACTTCTTAGATAAAATAAATTTTCTAAATAAGAATAACCTTCCTAGTTAAGGTTAATATTCCTAGATAAGAATAACCTTCCTAGGTAAGGATAATCTTCATAGATAAGGATAAGTTTCTAAATAAAATAAAAAATAAAACCTAAATTAATTTTTGACTATAAGCTAATACAAAATAGGCTTAAAACTCACTAATATACTTAATTTTAATATAAAATATACAACCCAACTAAAACTAATTAGATAAGATTGATCAAAATCTAATGTGTATAGAACCCTACTTGGGATCATATCAATAAGGCTAGTTATAACAGATGAACTTGAAAAGAATTATTTCTTAAACTATCAATAATTTCTTCATAAAATTTTTAGATGTTTAAAGAAAACTCTCAATTTATATACTATTTTGTGTACTATTTGTGAACACAAAAATAATGGAATGGATAAATCAATATGAATTATAATTAAAATCATTGAATCTTATATATAAAGTTTCTCTAAAAAACCTCGCAAGATTAAATAATTTTATACAAACCATATGTCATATTAACTCTTATTTACAGTTATTAAAGGCACAAGGACTCTAATACACAATGGGGTGTTAGAGCCATGGTGAAAGGTGCAATGGCAGATTCATGTGACAATGGTTGAGGTACCAAAAAAAAAAAAAAAAGAATTTGTTAGAGAATTCCAAATTGACCAAACATTCTGAGACTACTACTCAATAATCGATACTCTCTAAAGCAACCATAGGATAACTACTAATCATCATCATCATCAAGCTTAATAAACTTCTTAATGTTCATCACATGATTTAGATTATCACTTTTGATATGTCTTTTTCTTATTGTTTATATATATTCTTCCATTATGAGATAAAGAAAAGAATTTTAGTGCCTATATCCATTTGATTGCAGGAAAAGAATATTTAAGATTTTCTTGGAATTTAGTTAGAAAAGAGAAGGAAAAATATATAGAAGAAACAAATAAAAGAAAAAGAAAAAAAAAAACAGATAATTGAGAGAGAGAGAGAGAGAGAGTACTAGAGAGATAGAGTACTAGCATGGGCTAGAAAGGACTTTGTGAAACCTACTTGGCTTGTTTCCCTTTTCAATTGAAAATGACATAATTGACCTGTCACTGTCCTTGTGATGTAGGATGTATTAGGAATATGCTTGCTGATTTCTTTTGCAGTGGGATAGTATCAATTAATTGATGAATTAAAGGGTAGGATTAGGGATAATTAGATCAAGAAATGAAGAGAAAAATTGAAAAAAGAAGAGAAAGGATGGAAGATAAAACTAAACATCAAGCCTTTTAAATGAAATAACTATCAACTCTATTATCAAAAACTTAACAAATCACTTATTACAAATGTATATATGAGCTTAATAACTAATCCTATCCATACTAGGATTAGGTCCCAAACTAAGAAAAGCTTTAAAATAATATTGTATATGCTAAATAGTAATTAAATTAGTCCCTAAACATCAAATATGTACTTATTCTTAGATTAAAATTTGGCCATAGATTTTCAAGAAGGATAATGCTTTTGCAACCATGATATATATAACATCAAGAAAAAAACACGATGAAGTAAAACATTACTCACTTGCAAAGCAAAAATAGACTTCTTAGAGGTCTTACACCTTATTCCTTTAGGGCCACAAGGGTCAATGCCTTTAACTACAATGGTAAAAAAAAAAAAAAAGTTTCCTATAAATTTTACATCTTTAGCAAATACTATTTTGTTGGCAATAGTTGTCAGATTGTTCAATTCAATTTATCCACCATGTTGATTTGAATCCATAGGCCAAATTGATAATGAATCAAATTCTTGATTCAATTGACTAATTCAATTGATTCTTTTTTTGTTGGGCTTAGAGGACCCAATAGGTTTAAAACTCAAAATAGTACTTCAATCTTATCGTGAAAAGAAACTCCCCTAGTTATTTGAATTGAGATCAAATTTGTTCCTGAGGTTTGACCAAATTATTGTTACGGTAAATATTATTTGGTCCTGAGGTTTGACCAAATTTTTGAAGTAGTCCCTCCTTTTTGAGAAAATAATTAAATAGTTCCTTAGTTTTTATTTCATCAAACAAAATGGTATTTCCGTCACTTCTACCATTAAAAATCTATAAAAGACTAAATACTCATTTATACTTAAATTTCCATCTCTATCTACTCCTTTCTATTTCTCCTTACTGATCAACTAGAAAAAACAAAACCCCATCTTTATCAAATATGTGGTTTTATCTTCTACACTCTTCCAAGCTCCATTTTCAAGCAAATAACAAATTGGCTATTCCCAATCTATAGTCAAATGTATTATTTCAATAAATATAATTTGGTGGTTGTTTTATGTGGCTTTCATCAATTTTAGTATGTTTTTATTCTTTTTTTTTATAAAGATTTGATCAATTTTTTTAATATTTTTCATCAAAATATCATATGGGTATCAATCAATTTTGCATTTCAATCAAACAATCAACTAGATTAACCATAAAAAGAAAAAAAAAAAAAAAAGAATCAGAAAAATCTCAATGCTTTCCTTGACAATGCACTAGTATGAATTGAGCACATGCTTTCTATATGCAAAACTCAACTCAATTTAACTTTAATCCCAAAATTAATTAGGATCGGTTATATGGATTCTTTACTTTCATTCTAAACAATTTTGAGCGACGTCTTCTGATACTTGTAAAGTTTATAAATCATATTGTATTCATTTTCTTCATGTTAATTTTGGTCTATCCCTTCCTTCTTCTTTTTTTTTGCTTCTATCACGATATGCTCAACCTTTCTAACCAAAATCTCTCTAAGTCTCCGCTACATATACCCAAATTATCTTAATTTTCATTTTCTCATCTTATTCTTAATCGTCGTAACTCTCACTTTATATCTAATATTTTCGTTACTTATCTTATCTATTCTAGTATAACCACACATTCATCTTGACATCCTCATCTCCATAACCTTTTCATATTCGATATTTGTTATCTTTTCATTGTTCAATACTCACTACTATATTGGGACAATATCTCTCCATCCAATTTAACTCCCTCATTATCCTTACTTTGGCTTCAAAGTTAAAGAGAGATTTAAAGAATTATGAACCTAGATTTTGAGAATTGAAAAATATATATATATTTTCCCCTCTAAATCTTCAAAGTTCCAACAAAAAGTTATTATGTAATTAGCACAACTATAGGCCAATCCTTTTTCAAAGATTTGGCTTTCCAATTGTGTTCACCGCAAGATATGATTTTTAAGAATGTGATTTTACTTAATTCCATCAATACTCTCTTGCTTTGTTATTAGTTGTAAGGGGCTGCCATTAAATTTGATATTTTTAATAGGGAAGAGAAGAGGGAAAGAGAGTAAAGAGGGAAGAGAGAGAAGATATTTTGGATATTAAAATATTCTTTTCTTTTCTTTTTTTATTCTTTTTAACAGAATTTAAAAAAAAAAATAGACGGAATAATCTTTTTGTTTTACAAAATGAAACCTAAGGAACTATTTAATTATTTTTTTTCAAAAAGGAGGGACCACTTCATTAATTTGATCAAACTTTAGAGGCTAAGTAGTATTTTACCCATATTGTTATTATGAATAAGTAGAAAAGACGAACTATGTGGATTTTCAATTTCTTTTGCAGTCGGTAACATCATAGGATATAGAAATATTAAATTTTTATTAAAATGTAGGAAAATTACTATACCTCTATAAGGTTTGTCATAATTAATACTTTAGCCCCTAGGCTAACATTTATGATAATTGCAAGATTTTGAGGGACTAATATTTTATAATATAACAACTAAAGGACTAAAATACATTATATTGTGAGTTATTTGTGATTCCAACTATCATCATTGAGTAGATGATGGTTGGAAAATGTTTAAGTTGTTATGATACAAAATAGTTAGAGATTTCTATGACACTGATGGAAAATAATTGATAAAAACCTAATGGTAAATAATACCTCAACCTTTTTGCATTTTTTTTTCAATTCTACTCTTTGCTCTTTTTTTTCAATCAATTGTACCCAAATTTTAAAATGCAATGTCAATTAAATCCTACAAGTCAAAATTGAAAAAGAAATTAATTACTGATCTAAATAAAAAAAATAATTTTCAAAATCCTCTCTCTCAATCTTATACTAGTTTTCTTTCATTTGGATTATGCAGCAGAATCACTGTGCTTTCTTAATCCATTTAGCAACAAAGTTGATATAGAAGTTTCTTGGCATTTATATATTTTACCTGTTGAAGGCTGTGTCACTTTTGCTGTGACAGCAGTCTGATTGTGTGGATTTCTTGTGGGAAAATATGTATTCAAATTAGTTTAAATGTTAGTAGAATTGTTAATGGGTTACGTTGCAAGAATGGGTAAAGATTGAGTGTAAGAATCAACTAAGTTAAGCATGGTTAGGCTGAAAAAGTTAGCTAAAGTTATGGTCTTTTGTATTCAAAATCTCTTGTAACTTGGTCTATATATTGAAGAATGAACAAAGTGTGGCTGGCCTATTCTGAGGTTCAGTTTCAGAAACTTTTGTTTGCACTGTGTTTGTGTTTGTTTATGAGAGTGTTCTACCCTCCAAAATCCAACTGTACCAAAAATTTTCTTCTTTCAGTAGCAGAATTGCAGTTTTGCACAATAGACACAATTGCACAAATGATAAATGATGATCATCTTCTGTATTGGAACTGTTCCGAAGATTGATCAAATAAAGGTAGTTTTAGATGACCATTGTAGTGTATAAATGTTTTAGATGAGCATTGTGATGTATAAATTTTTTTGTGTTGGGTAGATTGGTGTATGGTAGTAGCATGGATTGAGGATAAATTGAGAGAAAGAAGATTAAGATTGTTTGAGCACGTGAAACATAAACTTAGGGAGGTCTCGGATAGAAAGGTCAAGCATATCGTGATAAAAGAAAAGAAGAAAAGAAATGGTAGACTTAAACTATCTTGGGAGAGAGGTACATTTTAATCTAGAGACATTACTATTATCAAAAGACATAGTCTAAAATTGTTTAAAGTAAAAAAAAAAAAAAAAAGAATTCATACAGCTAATCCCAATTAATTTTAAAATTAATGTTGAGTTGAATTGAGGTAGATTGATGTATGGAGATTTAATTTATGAATCTGTACGAGTACTTGGTTTTGATTGAAAATAATATAAAGGTGTATTTTTAGATACACTCCTTAAAATCTGGTAGAGATTTTTTTTTTCATTCCTCATAATCCAAATTCGTACTTATATAATTTGAACTGAAAAATCGTATAAATCCTATTTGAAATATCCTTTTCAAATTCGTTGACGTCTTATAAATGATTCAAATGCCTATTATTAATGTAACTAGGGCTGCCATTGAGTGTGAGAAGAAGACACGAGTTAGTAATCTTGAGCATGGTAAGACAATGGAGCAAAACATGCTAGCAATAGCTCGTGAAATTGAAAAACTTCATGCTGAACTGGCTAATGCAGAGAAAAGAGCAAGGGCAGCTGCAACAGCAAATCCAAGTAAATATGTCCTTTACTTGAATAGTCTTCTCAAGATATGATTTTGCAAGTGTGGCATCTTTTAAATGCCTCTTCCCAAATTCAGCTCTTGACCTTTCAAATTTTTATGTTCAGGTCCTGGATATGCTGGAAGCTACAACAATCCTGAAGTGGCTTATGGTGGAACTCCATGCACTGATCCTCATGCCATGCATCAGGTGTGTGCTGATTCTTTTTTCCTCTGCAATGCTGATTTCCGAATGCTAGTTGTTAGATTTATTACTAGTTTAAGATCCACATATCTAGCCGTTGTCAAGGGGGATGATTCATAATACTATTCAGCACTTAAAATGAAAATATTTAGCCTTTTTTTTATTTTTAAGTCGTTTGCTAATGTTTATTTACCTATTACTTGAAAAGTTTCAACTCAGTCAAAATTCTATTAAAATAATAAGTTAGCACTTAACACGCTCAGTGATTGGTTTTTAAAATTTCTTATTAAAGTGACCTTCACACTCCTAATTTCTGTTGGTTGGAATTTCTATCTGTTAGAGAAAACCCTATTTTCATAACGTGTAATGCAATCACAAATTTATGAAAAGTCAGAAAATGGCTACAAGATTTTGAAACGCAATCAAAGGTATTTTACTTTATTATTGATCATCAACTTTCCTCAACTTAGCCTTAATCCATAATGAATTGTAGTCGGCTATACGGATTTTTTATATTCACTCTAAATGATTTTAGGCGACCATAATTAATACATAATTAACGTTAGGATTTTGTTGAACAATTTGGTTAATCAAGCTACTCTTACATCATTCAGACATATTCATGTCTGTATATCTATCTACGGTACTGTTGATTGTTTGGCCAAATTGGCTATAACGAGAGAAAATTATTGATTCTACCAAACAACTTCCAATTTAAACATTTCAGCACTTGTATCATTCAGCACTGAAAATTTTCAACACGTAATTTTCAGTTTTACCAAACACCACCTAAAACAATAATTAAAGAAGAGAACCTTTGCTTCACAATATATCTCAAAACTATGAAATTTACGTATGCAGTAATAAGTTCCCCTAAGATGGAGCTCAAATTGTCTTACCATGTTGCTACTCAAGCATGTGTTACTTTCAATTTTCGCAATTTTAATGCTAATCATAGATAGTAAACATTTTCTTTTAGAAACTTTAAAGCCTGGTCTACTGAGTTTCTGATGTAAGTATTTTGCTAACTTCCCTTCTCTCTCTCTCTGCCCCCCAACACTTTTGTTTGGTTATAACTAATTTCTCTTCTAATTTTACAGTAGTTACAGATATTGCTTTATGTGCATTAATATATCAGATTTGATAAGAGAAAATGGCAAAGCAACATTTGCAAAGTAATTATATTTTGCTTTACAATCCCCTTTTCGTTGCGAGGCCTTTTCAGGGATTAATGGGATTGATGCTTGATTGCCATGTATCACTGACCTCTAGGTTTGAAAGGTGTTAAATACTTTCTCTAAACAATGTTCTTAAGTTACATGTTGACCTGAAAAGGCGTCTCCGAAATTTTAGACTTTCTTCTGGTAGACTGACTATTTTATTTCCATTTTATCCATGAAATGACCAAAATATAAAAAAAGCTTCTATAAAGAAAACAAAATTTGATGCAAGAGATGTACAACTAAATTTCTTCACATTTTAGGTTCAAGGTGTTACCAATGATGGCCTCCCATTTGTGTCTGGATGAATGCCTAATGGTCCGTTCTTGTGAGAACACTTAGCATGATGCAAAAGGTTGTGCGGCACCCTAAGAACCAGCACAAATGTATGAAAACGTCAAATTCTACAGAGCATTTCTGCTGGTAACAATTCGGGTAGATTGGCGTCACAAAAATTTGTCATCAGGGTTTGTTTTGCATTTTTACACCCAATTTATTTTTTTGAAATATAAATGTTTATATTTATATGCAGTGACAATTTCTGTTTAATACGCCAACGAGAGTTTGGAAGATGTGTTTGCATGTATTTATGTGTTGGTGCATAAATCCTAGCAAGAGATGGAGAAAACTACATCTCAAAAAATAATGGGATTTCTTTTATTTGCACAGCTATGAAGGCGTTGAATATATGGCAATCTTAGACTGCAACTATGGACACATCCAAGTTGATTTCTTATTTGTGATTTTAGCTTAGCTACATGTAGTAATGGTCGCTATATTCTACTTGTAGTGGAAAGAAAATCTTTACTGATATCTGAAAAAGTTCTAATTTCTTTTTTAATATATTTTAATTTAATTATCTTTTTTTTTTTTTAATTTAAATTATATTTTATCTTATTTTAACAATAATATCATCCTTAAAAATATATTTAAAAATATTAAAATTAATTAGGAGATATAAAATGTGATAATTGAAATGGTGGTAGAAGATTAAAGTAATTAATAAATTAAAATAATAAATGAATTAGAAATGTTAAAATAAATAAAAAAAAATTAATAATTGTGTATTTTGTAATTAGGATGTTTATTGTGGGACAAAATAGTATTAATCAGCATCTCTTTGATTTTCAATAAAATTAACTTAAAATATCAATTCAACATTTTTTCATTTTAGAAAAAATATTTAAATGTCTCTCATATTTCCTTTCCTTTCTAAATGTGCAAAAATGACTTGATATTTTTTTGAAAACAAATAATTCTAATGTTACTAAAATAGTTTATCTTATCCATTCCTCTGTTAATTCTATGGTAATTTACTGTTAATCTTCTCACTAGCACAAAAATGATTTTGATATTTTTGAAGGCTCAAAAATAATTTTGACATTAAAAAAATATTTTCTTATTATATATATCCCTTAGTTCAAATTAACTATTAATTTATTTAATTATATTTTTTTACTCAAATATTGTTGGTATTTTTAAATTAATTATAATATATTTTTTAAATAATTTTTATTGAATAAAATTTCAGTTTGAAATAATTAAATTTAAAATTTTTATCTTTTCAAATAATTAAAAAAATAAATAATTAAATATATTTTATATCAATATTAATATTATACAGTTTTATATTATATTTTTTAAGAATATTTTAACTTATGATAAAAATTATTTTAAAATATCTTAATCTGTGATATAATTAACACTTATATATATATATATATATATATATATATATACATACTATCAAATGAAGCCCTCGTTACCTGATTTGCTGCTATCTCTACCCCATTATCTAAACCACATTAACAAAACCCCGTTATCACTGTGTACGTTGGAAGATTGTGATGGCCAAGAGTTGTCAAGGTTGTCTTGTACCATTAGTGATGATATATTCCAAGATCTCATCTATCAGGTGGTTGTGCAAGGTTTTCTTATTTTGTGATTTCTTTGCATTCCTATTCATCAATAATATCTTTCGGGGGGGGGGGGGGGGGGGGGGGGGTGGGGGGGGGGGGGGGGGGGGGGGGGGGGGGGGGGGGGGGGGGGGGGGGGTGGT
>CANXYC010346845.1:0-20207 GCA_948193065.1 Aleurites moluccanus | reverse complement strand
GAGTAATCATGGCATTAGTAGCTCATATGGACTTGGAGTTACACCAGATGGATGTTAAAACTGCTTTCCTGAATGGGGACCTGGAAGAAGAGGTCTATATGGTACAACCTGAAGGTTTTGCAGCTGATGAATCAGGTGAGCTTGTATGCAGACTTAGGAAATCCATTTATGGACTCAAATAAGCTTCCAGACAATGGTACTTAAAGTTTCACAAAGTGGTCACTTCGTCTGGCTTTGTGGAAAATAAAGTAGATCAGTGTGTATACTGCAAGGTAAGTGGGAGGAATTTTATTCTTCTCATTTTGTATGTTGATGACATATTGCTTGCCAGTAGTGATCTCGGCTTATTCCATGAGACAAAGCAGATGTTATCAACTAATTTCGATATGAAGGACCTTGTTGAAGCATCTTTTGTCCTAGGCATTGAGATCCATAGGGATCGTTTACCGATTATTGAGTTTATCTCAGAGAGCATATATAGATCGGGTTCTGAAACGGTTCAACATGTAGGATTGCAAACCAGGAATTGCTCCCGTCGTCAAGGGTGATAAGTTGAACTTGTCTCAGTGTCCTCAGACAGATTTAGAAAAGACCCAATTGAAGAATATACCTTATGCTAGTGCACTTGGTAGCATTATGTATGCGCAAGTTTGCACTAGGCCAGATATCGCATTTGCTGCTGGACTTCTAGGCAGATTTCAGTCAAATCCAGGACATGATCATTGGGTTGCTACCAAGAAGGTACTGAGGTATCTAAAGAGGACGAAAGATCACATGCTGACATACAGACATGTTCAAAACCTCGAGCTAATAGGATATTCAGATGCTGACTTTGCTGGCTGTGAGGATGATAAGAAATCAACAACTGGTTTCGTTTTCACTTTAGCAGATAGAGTAGTATCTTGGAAAAAGGAAAAGCAAAAATCTATTGCTTCCTCTACCATGCAGGCGGAGTTCGTAGCATGCTTCACAGTTGCTACTTAGGGTATCTGGCTCCGAAATCTCATTAGAAAAATGAATGTTTTCGATTTCGTGGATAGACCTATACAACTGTTTTGTGACAACAAGTCAGCTGTGTTATTTATCAATAATAATAGAGGCCTCAAGGGGTCTAAACACATGGAAGTCAAATTTCTGACCATAAAGGAAACAGTTCAGAATGGAGATATTTCTGTGGAGCATATCTCTACAGATGATATGGTTGCAGATCCACTAACAAAAAGATTACGTCCATGTGTGCTAGAAAGGCACGTACAAAACATGGGATTGGTGACATCGTGGGATGTCATTGTTTAGTGGGAGCTATTCTGCATAAAGGAAATCTCAGAGTATTGTGTAAACTCTGAGTACAGGCTCAAGGGCATTAAGACAGTAGTCTGACAGATATGTCTTTTACACATAAAGTGTGGTTAACAATAAAGTGAGACATATGCATGTTCGTTGGAACAATAAAGATATTCTCTGGTGACATATAAGGAGTTATGACACCGAAATAGAGAGAATGGAGACCGACAAAGGATGACGTATAAGATTCTTTTAACGTCATCGGCTTTGCCACATCACCATATTGAACCCATATTAGTAGAGTAAACAACATGAGTGACCATGGATGACTCTGTGTGATTACATGCAGTTACTGCCATGATTTGGTGTTAAAAGCTCTATGGGACAGGGTAAGCGATTAAGGGATTATTAACAAAATAAGGTGTACACATGAAGTAACATTTTAATTATTCGCCCAAGTGGGAGAATGTTAGAATTTTCCAATAAAGTGTGGGCTTCATAATTAAAATAATAAGGTCTTAATCGAATTAATATGGGCTGACATGGTATGGGCTTTCTGGGTCAAACCTGTAATTGGTAGGATTGACCTAGGCATATAAATATCAGCTAGGTCTCCTCCCTTAGTCTCTGCTTGCTCATTCATTCTCATAATTCACGTAAACAGAATTAGAGAGAAATCTAAAGGCACCTCGTCTGCCAGAATAATTCAGATCTTCCGCTGCAATGGCTTCCAAATCAAAATCAGATACGTCTATTATCGAGAATCTACTCCATTAACGTGTTTGTTGGGATTTCGGATTGAAATTATTTTTCCCACAGAACATTCCCATAAAATAAAAAGTTTTCATTTTTTTAATAGACATTTGACCTGTAGAAACTGATTTATTTTAACTACTTTATTGTTATTTACATATTTCTAGTTTAATTTATTCAGGCAATTGATAATTTTATTTTAATACTTTTTGAAGTAAATGTCTTTTTAACATAGATAGTGTTTGGTATAACTCTTAAATAACAAGCGCTTTTGGCATTTGTACATCTAATAAAATGTTGTGGCCTATAGTTTTAAATTTTGCAACTTTGGTTTCTTTCATAGTTGGGTGGATCTCGTTTTTCTTATCTTTTTTCTTTTTAATGTATTTTCAACGTTTTATAAGTAAATTTCATAACTTTTGAAATAATAAAAAAAATAAACTATGAAACAAAACTCAGGAAGATCAATTATTTATTTAATTTTACACTTGAATAATATAATACATATAATTTAACAAATTAGTAAAGATAAAATGAGAAAACTGTAACTATATAAAATCAGAGAGGTTATAATAATATCTATTGGCTATAATAGGCAAATTAGACAGAGAAACATAAAATAGAGAAAATGACAAAATTGTATATATATAATCAAATGGAGGTTATATTTGTCTTTTTATTATATATCTTATTTTTTAATGGATATTTATTTTAGTATTCATTAAGAAAGCAAAAATTAGAAATTAGAGGGGAAAAAAAAAAAGAAAAAAAAAAAGGGAAAAGGTTTGTCTTTACTTGGCTTCTTGCAGGAAGAAGAAACGTTCAAGCCAACCCAATATCTCTGTCTCTGTCTACTGGATTTTGCTTCAATTCCTGAAGTATATAGAGAAGAGTGGACAGTTTTCACAATATCAAATTTTAATGACACTTCTCTATGCAAATTAAAGGTAACAAGCCTCTGTTCCTTTTTTTTTTCTTTATTATTATTTTTGCATAAAATTTAATGCTTATGAATTTTAGTATAAAAGAACTTTTTATAAGTTCAAGAGCCGTAGTTTGATCTTAATTTAGTATTTAACAGCTGCTTGTATTTGATTCTACCAAATTTTGTTTGCATATATTTGTTTTCTTACTTTTTGTGGTTTTGTTGCCTGAAAAATGAAGGGAAAATAAAAAATTTTTGTTTGTTACGAGCTCGTTAATTTCGAAACCAGGAATTAAAACTGGGTTTACTTTACCTTAACTTGCATTAACACCCCAAAAATGGGCATCAAGGGATTACATGGAGAATTCAACTCTAAACTAACAACTTTTGATACCAACTCAGCTACTAAAAGAAGAGTCTTTCTTTAAAATCTATTAGTACTGTCTCAAATTCCATAAAAATTTTGTTTTTGCCCTTTAATATTTTTTACTACCTCTATTTATTGATTAGCAACAACTTAATTAGTTTTAACAACTTAAATGCTCACTAACAAGACCTTAATATCTTTACTGCAAAAGGTAACATAATTAATATTATCTTTTCTAAAACCTACCAAAAGCACCATTACTTTCACACATCAGATAAATTTGCACAGCATCTACACAAAATGTGATGTCATATTAACTTTGGTTAATCACTGCAGAACATCTCTGAGCATGGAAATTCTTACATTTAACATGGCAACTTGTCATCATGTTGTGAATTCGAGGTGGAAATTAGTTGGTAAAATCTCAGATTCATGTAAATCAAAGGTCCCTACTAGTATAAAACCTAGAATTTTGTGCGCTAGGATTTCTCACAGAGGTGGGTCACTAAGATTTTCTAATACAAGTTCGTTGTTTGGGAATTCTAATCAAGGGGAAGGTTCTAGGTCGTTTAATGCCCTTGAAGGTTGCAAAGTAACTGACTTGAAGGTTTTAAGTGGAAACTATAATAGTTATGTAATTGATGGAGACGAGGACGCAGAGAATATTTCAGGAACTGCATCAACAACTAAGGTTTTCATTCCTGGGTTGCCAGATGAATCTAATGGTGAATGTGATGCTCCCATTAAAAGTTGTTTTTGGGAATGGAAACCTAAACTCAATGTGCATTATGAGACGTCTGGGGGTGATAATCTGAAATCTTCGCCAGTGCTGTTTCTTCCTGGTTTTGGCGTTGGTTCCTTTCATTATGAGAATCAATTGAAGGATTTAGGTCGTGACTATAGAGTATGGGCAATTGATTTTCTTGGGCAAGGCATGTCTTTGCCAGTTGAGAATCCAACTCCACTGTTGAAGGATGTAGGTATCTTAGAAGGAGAAAACTCCTTTTGGGGATTTGGAGATGAAACTGAACCATGGGCCAATGGACTTGTTTACTCGATGGATTTATGGCAGGATCAAGTTCGCTATTTTGTAGAAGAGGTATGCTATTTACGCTGGCACTCAATTTCAACATCTAAATAGTTATATTCTGAAACACAGTGATGAGGTACACATTACATAGCACATTCCGTGTCTAACATCCATGCTCCTAAAATCAGGTTTTATATGCTTATATCACTTGAAAGGATCAGTTCTCATTGCATCTGCTTTATTCATCCTAGCTTTTGTTCTGAAGTGGGTAATAACTAGTTAGTAAACTGTTGCTAATTTGTGATGACTTGATGTTGTTTTCTTTCATTTGTAGCTTATACAACTTTGACTACATGGTATGGCATGTAAAGTGTTACACTTGTTTATTTATTAAGTAAATACTAAACTAGCAAATCTTATTACACTAAAATACTAAA
This sequence comes from Aleurites moluccanus, assembly GCA_948193065.1. NCBI lineage: Eukaryota > Viridiplantae > Streptophyta > Magnoliopsida > Malpighiales > Euphorbiaceae > Aleurites > Aleurites moluccanus. The sequence goes on along the minus strand of CANXYC010346845.1, from coordinate 15,411 downwards.
CTAGCAAAATTTTTTTTTAAACATTATATTGTTCATGCTCATTTAGCATAACCAGCATCTTTTATACTTGTGCTTACAGATACCTGTCAGTCCTAAACAATCACTGGTTAGCTTTGCTCATATCAGTTAACCAAATGACTTTCTAAATGATTACTACTCTGGCAGGCTACATCCCAAGTATCCAATATATGTTGGTCCAGTTCATTAAAAAAAAAAAAAAAATTGGCCCACTAAACTTGAGGTGTCTATTTTAGAGCTTGCTCTTACTGTCATTAAATGATACTTTTCATATGAAAATATGGATTTTTATATTACATAAATTAAAAAACTTACTTGGGAGTGGGCAAGGCTTCATGCTGCTATTGTCTCTGTGTATGTGTATATCAGTTATGGTTGATATACATGTAAGCATGCAAACAAAAAGGAACGGGAATGAATGCTTTGCCATGTCCTCCTGCAGGCTAGTGAGGTTTTGATCAGGACTTAACGAACACAATTGGCATACAAAGAATTTCAAAAAGAGTGGAATTGAAATACTAAAAACAAGGGTTAACATTATGCATTTTTGAATTTCTTGTTCATGTGTGTAAGAATGTGTAGCCCTTCCACCTCTTTCTTTTTATCTTCCTCATGTGAAGATGCACTCTGCTAGTGAACATTACTGCCTTCTCGATACAACTGCTTACATAGATTGAGCCAGGGTAGGTCCAGATAGGGCTCTCCATTAAAATGTTCAATGTGATGCTGTGCTTGACTCTCAATATTATAAATTGCATAGGCTGTTCTTAATGCCCCCAATTTGCTATATCTTGATGCTCAATATTATTATACAAAAATCAACGGGAATGTTATTTATTAACTTGAAAGTAGCTATTCCACACATGATGGTACAGTGAAATTCAGCACATCCCTTGTAATGATTCGTTCATCGTAAGAATTAAATGCAACTCTGAGTTGTACTCAGATTTACTTGAACCGTGCAATTGTTAACTACGGACGTATATAAGTTTTCCTCTCCAATGGCTACAAGCAGCGAAAGTGTTTTCTTCACTGTTATGTGAATGGCTCTTATCCATATTCTCAGGAGTCTCCGAAACATTGGCATCCATAAAAAAAACTCTACTTTTTTATTTATTTCTTTATTTGGGTCAGCTGAAGGGGTGGTCGTGTTAGTATCAATGTACAGTTACTAACACTGCCTGTTATAATGCCACTCCATCAGCTCTTCATTCATCTAAGTGGAACTATTCCTTGCGAGAAGTACTCTTCGGATGCATATCTATGACTAGTCTCTTTGCAGTCAGCTTACCAAAACCATTAAGGAAAAGGAAGTATGGTAAACTAGAAACACGTATTTATTGTTTTAGCTATAGTATCTTTTAAGGTTTTGAATTTATAAGCTTATGGGCTTTTGTTTTTGAGAAATGAAAGCTCCTTGATGGCAATTAGATTAATCATTTCTATACAGGTCATTGGGGAACCAGCGTATATTGTGGGGAATTCACTAGGAGGATTTGTTGCACTATACTTTGCAGCAAACAACCCTCAATTGGTGAAGGGTGTTACATTGTTAAATGCGACCCCTTTTTGGGGATTTCTGCCTAATGCTGTAAGATCTCCAAGACTAGCAAGGATATTTCCATGGTCTGGAACATTTCCTCTACCTGCAAGTGTGAGAAAGCTCACTGAATTCTTGTAAGTTTTGTTTTAATTGGTCAATAAGATCAAAAAGATTTGCATGTCAGTATTCATGCTGAGGTATCATGTTATCTGTGAAGTAGTATATACATCTCACGAAGAAATTTGCTTTAAAAGTGAAAAAAGGAAGTATGTATTATTTACCACAAAATATGAAAGGCATTTGCATAGTTTAGATATGTCAATGTAGTTGTTCGTTCATTTAATATTTATATCCCAAGAAGCTGCTGTGTTTTTCTTCCCACATCCATCATTTCTTAAGCTTAATTTATTATTATTATTACAACTACCATTACTATTATTACTACTACTACTACCATGCATTTTTTTCCTGTATACTGCTATTTATCATAAAACTATGGTACATTTTCCAGTTGGCAGAAAATAAGTGACCCTAAAAGTATAGCAGAGGTCCTTAAGCAGGTTTATGCGGACCATTCCACAAATGTTGATCAAGTGTTTTCTCGTATTCTTGAGATAACTCAACATCCTGCAGCTGCTGCATCATTTGCTTCAATTATGTTTGCTCCTCAGGGACAATTATCATTCAGGGAATGTTTGATAAGGTAGGTGCTGAATTTTAACTGCTCTTGATATGTCGCATATGTCCCCTTTCTCTCTCTTTCTTTCTCACCCTTACTCTCATTCTCCTGATTTAGATCTGACATTTCATTTGTGTTTCCAGGTGTAAAATAAACAATCTTCCCATCTGTCTTATGTATGGAAAAGAGGACCCATGGGTGAAGCCCATTTGGGGTCTTCAGGTGAAACAACAGGTGCCTGAAGCTCCTTATTACGAGATCAGCCCAGCTGGTCACTGTCCTCATGATGAAGTGCCCGAGGTATTGACCTTGTTGCTCATTAGATACTGTTGCTTTTTATTGCTTATTATAGTTTCATGTTTTGGAGATAATACATCAGGTTCATGTTTTGGAGATAATACATCAGGTTTTTCTTCAGAAAATATTTTATAACCAGAAAGCAAAATAGCATAATGCACTCCACAAAACAACAAGAAGCAAAGGAAAATATACTTGTTTGGTTGGGGTGAGAGAGGGGATGAGAGGTTTATTAAAGGAAAGGGAAGAGAAGAGAAGGAAAAGAAAGTTAAAACATCAATTTTCTCTTGTTTGGGGGGTGAGAAGGTTCGTTAATGTAAATATTGGAATTACAAAAAACACAAAACAAGATGTCGAAGGATAAAATAGATAAAATACTGCTTTTGACTTTTTAATGAATTATTTACCTTCCCTTACACTCAAATTTGAGTGGTACAAAACACAAGAGGTTTGAGGAGATACTGTTGAGAATTGAGAATATACTTAGATAATCTGTAGTTTCTTTATTTTGGTGGAAAATTTGAAATTTGAAATATGTTACCAAATCTTGTTGTTTCAACAGGTCTGTAAGTGAGCTTAGGTGAGAAGTAAGTTTGAGGTTAAAGTGGACTAAGCATGGCTTAGATATGGAGATAGAGTTAAGTATGGTAGGCATGGTAGTAAATATCTCCTTTTTGTATCATCTCTCATGTAATTAGAACTATATAAAACACTAAAAAAAAATAACTAAGAAACGTTATAGCTCCCTTTGAAGATTCACTTTATGTGAGTGTTCTTTGTCCTACCAATTCCAATAATTGGTATCAGATCTTTTATGATCTTGTTGGATTTTATAGAGGGCATAAAACTCTCAAAAAACAAACACAGCACACACAACAAGAGGTTATGAAATTTGAACCTCAAAATAGGTTATCTTACATTCATGTTCTAACTCTTATATAGCTATGTGTTTACATAGATTAAGAACAAAAGAGTGGTGTCAAGTCAAACCCCATACTTAAACTGGCTTTAATCAATCTAGCCCATACTTAGCTTTTCTAACTTGCAAGAGAGACTTACTTTTCTACCTAACCCTGCTAAAATACTTCTTGTCACAATAACTTTTATCACCAAAATCCAAAGTAACTAGAGAGTATCTAAGTAAATTCTCAATCTTTAACAGATCTTTGAGGGGTAGCGGATGAAGTGAGATTTTCTTTTACAAAAATTCTGAAACACTTGAGAGAAGGGTAGTGGCCTCTAGTAAGGAATACTATGACAGATAGATGAGTGTAATCAACAAAATTAGACTTGTTGTTGAAGATATGAGTGACAAAAGGGTTGTGGATAAAGTATTGGGTTTCTTGAAAAAATTGGAGGATTCTAAAGACTTGAACCGGCTCTTACAAGGGTTGGTTCATGCCATTGTAAACGCACAAGTAGAGAAGGACTTTAAGGGAGGAAGAGTCCTTAGAATAAGCTTTCTTTGTCAACAAAGGGAAAGTTTATGCTGGCAATAGTGAAAAGAAGTAAGAGGATGATGGAAAGAGACATGGTGATGGGAAAGGGAACATTTCACCATGTGGTACTTGCAATAAGACAACCATGCTGCAATGTTTTGTTGAAAAAACAAGCAATGTCAAAATTGTGCAAATATGACCACATTGAGAACGCATGCAAGACAAAACAAGACCAAGGAAAATGGTAGCAACCTACATAGTAGGTTAACTTGGTTAGGGAGAATGGATAGCCTGAAAATCATTTGTTTGTTGTTTTCTCAATCACTTCAATCCTAAAAAAAAAACATGGTTTGTTAATAATGGATGCACTAGCTATTTGACAAGTGATTATTGTCTATTCTATGCCTTGGATAGAAGTGATATGAATAAGGTGAAGTTAGCAAATGGTGGTGTTGTGAAGGCACTAGGCAAGGGTTACAATTGTTTTCCAAACTAAAGAAGATACTAATATGATTTTTGACTTATTGTTTATACCATGTTTAGATCAAAATTTGTTAAGTGCCGCTCAGCTCCTATGCTAGAGAGTAGATATTCTTTGTTTTTTTAAGAATAACTACAATATTATTTTTGTTCTAAATGATTGAGATAGCTTGTGTTATGATGGTTGGTGGTAGTTTTCCTTTGAACTTCCGTTATGCCCATCGAAATAATGTAGTTTATATTCCTTCCTATAAGCGTAGTCCAAGTTTGACTCGTGACCTTAACTTTTAATGGAGAGATGCGCCTCTTTACCATCACTATGTGCCTTCTCACCATTACTATTGTTCTTTTGATAGTAGGAAATTTATCAAGTAATTTATATTAAGATTATTTAGAAATTTAATATGTTGATGGACTATTTAGCAATTTTCTACTTTAGTTTTCTCTATTTGAGGTTGTGGCCTTTGTAGGCATATTTGATATTTAATTGAATTAAATTATTTTTTTTTTGTTTTGAGAACTTAGGAGTCTACATTACAGAGTATTAAGATTTTGAAGTGCATGAGAATGACATGAATTTTGAAAAATGGTATCCAATGGAGAAGAAACCAAAACTAAGTTATGAAAATGCAAAACAAGTCTTTTTGTTCCTCTAAATTGAAGAAAAGGTTTAGAAAAACAATTTTCAATTGTTGTTTCTAATTCATAAAATAAGTTCGGTCTTTATTTACAAGTTAAGAAATTTTATTGTGTTTGAATTCAAGAATTATGAAAAAACATTCAAAAATCAGTGTTTTGGTGAAAATGTTGTTGTTGGCAAAAAAGAATTTGGAAATTAAGTTTGAGGATTGCATTTTGAGAAGCAACCTCCATACATCCTAATCAACTCGCTTCATAAAGAAAGATATGAGATTCTAACATAATGCACGGTTGGGAGCATAATGGAGGGGAAACAGGAAGGAGCTGACTTATCTATCTGTTTAATATTTTAAATTATCAAGGAAGGGGGAAAGGGAACTTTAGGATTGAAAAATCATTTAAACTAGCTGTTGCTAGCACTTTATCCCTTCACTCTCAGTCTCATTTAATATCCTTCTCCCTTTTATTTATTAGTTTGTTAGATTTGCTCCACAAAAAAACTTGATTCAAAGAACAAATTTCTTCTTCGTCTATTAAGAATTTCGGGTTAGTACAAGATTTACCTTCTCCTTTTTCTTTAATTTGCCATTTTTTTTGTGTCAATATGCCATTTTTAATTTTTCCTTTTTTTTCCAATCTATTATTATTATTTTTTGTCTTACATTTTTTTTATTTGCCATTTTGACTGGGGAAAGAATTGCGGGTGGCTAGACTGGGCTTGGGCTTAGCAAAAAATGTGTGACCTAGTAAGGCCTGGCCTGAATCGTAAGATGGACAGTTCTAAGTTTAATTAGGTGAGAGGTAAGTAACATTCGAGTGTTAATGACGCAGGACGGATTATGGCTTGGCTATAAAAGGGAATTATGGGTTTATTTGAAAGCTAGCATGGATAGAAACTTTAGGTGGGTGGTTAGGGTTTGTAAAAGGATTGTACATTTAAATTTGCTCGAAATCACACTTAAGATCTTATGATATCACATTTAGGATTAAATTGCGTCAGACAACTCAAAATAGCATAATCGCTGGTTTTTTTCTTCATTAAAAAAGTTTTTTTTTTTTGGTAGAAGTATCTTTATTAAAAAAGTTGAAGCATTACAATCCTAATTATATAGAGACTTAAACTGGTTCTAAAGCTTTAAGAAAATGACTATAAAACTAGTCCACATTATTTAAGGATTTGGACTCTCAAAATAAATTAAAAATAATACTATTATCCTAAACCCTTATTATCACGACTTCACCTTGAAATCATGACCGGCGTTAGGGAACGAGAAGGCGATATGCCACCAGAATTCGTAGCAAGTCTGACCTGAACAACATTTTAATATAACAAAAAAAAAAAGTGTAACATAACATAACATAACATAACACAAATATCATTCATAAAATTGAATGGAGGTATATCCTCCAACAAAATATCATCCTGCTATAGCGAAGCAATTCACATCATATTCATAATGTAAGTGGGAATCTATTCACCCATAAACTGACATATCACTTACCCTCCATCAAATAATAATAATAATGTCCTTAATTTTACATAAGCCTAACACACAGGTAATTGCGGAAGTACTAAAACAGTAAAATTACATAATGACCTTTAAGTAGTTGGCTCTGCGAGAAAGGAAGCAGAGTTAATCTTGAAGAAGAAAGTGAGAAAGTTATCCTGAAAAATAGTGAACATGGGTGAACGTTCAACTTAATGAGTTGATATAATTTAATAAAACATGCATATCCACTATTTATTTATATGAAATGCCATATCACAATTCATCATTAACAAACAAACAAACATATCATCCATGATAAAAATAGTCAGCGGAATCCACCATTCATCTATTAACCATGAATATAAATGGGGAGCCGACCTCATTCTTGACTCTCTTAATATCTAAATATGGGGTCACAATGAGTCTAGCTCAAATAAGACATTCTAATACTCTCTTATCTATGTTCAGGAGTCACGTTGATATTAGCTCTAACCAGGTTAATCCCTATAATAACATCATCATATTTGTTTCATAATATGTCTTATCGAATACCATCATAACATATCACATCATAAGATTTACATTACTTATGTTAGTATAGGTGGATTCCATGTTATCTTATTCTCATCGCAACAACAACACTGAATCAAACATAATATATTAATTAACAACATAAACATACATATGTATCCTAATTTTTAAAACAAAATATGATAATTAAATGTGTATAATAAACATACATTTAATATTCATGATATGCTCAAAAGTATTGTTAACTTAAATTATATCAATTCACAGTACAAAAGGAGGTACTCAATTCCTGTCTACAGTAGGACCCGCTGCGGAAACACTCGGAATATCTAAAAAAAATCATTAACAAGAATAAATTAATTACTAACTAATGGATTTCCTAATTTGATTATATTATAATTAAATTTTGCAGAATCTCCTCTATAATAAGACGTAGCCTCCTGAAAAATAAATTTATATCATCCCATCAATACTCTAACTCAAGTAAAATATTGCCCATCCGAGACCTACAACAACTTATCATCTCATCCTTCTCAACAATTCTCAAAACCAAAGTTCATAATAATACATAAATGAAATAATTACTCGTATTGATAAAATAATTAAGTCCTTAATTCTCATTAAACAATTAAATTAACATCTGAATAATTTATTTTTCCACAATATAGACATAAATTCACATATTATATTATCCATAATATCTAAAAATAATTCTCTCATAAATATCTTAATTATTTACTTAATTTATAGACAGTCCAAAATTATTTCCTCCGTCGTAATTATTAAATCGGTATTCAAACTCTATATGTAACTTACAAACTGATTTCTAAAAATTTTCATAATATTAAACATAATTTTTAGAGTTGATAAAAACTCATTATGTCGAAAAATCAAAAAATAACTTGGACTGATGTTTTTCCATTCCCGAGCTCCGTTTTCCGATCAAGGCAAAATAGGTGCCAAAAAAAAGGTTGAACTAAGACGAGTTCAATGGTGGTGGAATCGCCAAAAAAGGAGACCGGAATCTGTTGGAAATGGCCTCGGAAGGTGGTGGACGACCAGGATGCTTTTCCGGTGCGTGTGGCCTGCTCTAGCGGCCGATCATGGCCGGATCTTCACCGCAGCGTCATTGGAGACTGTGCTATCTCTAGGCAAGGGCGGTGTCAATTGGTGGCTACCGAATCAGAGTAGATGAAGCCAAAACCCCATTTTCTCTCTCCTCTCTCTTCTTCTTATTCTGTAAATATTTGCTTATTGGAGCCATTGAGTCTGATTGGTTAATTTAAACCAATAAGATCCTTGCTTTTCTTTATTTTTTTTTATTTTAAAAAAATAGAAGTGTTATATATATATATATATATATATATATATATATCTTCCTTAATCAACAAAGGAATTAGGCTAACCTGGTGGTTGGAAGGCTTAACCTTCCTTTCACTAGACCTGGATTCGAATCCCAGTCTTCATTTTTTTTATTTTATTTTATTAGATATTACACTTAAGGACTCTAAAAATGCATTAAAATAAATATAAAGACTCCTAAAGGAATAGGGAAAGATTTTTCAGTAAAGCTGAAAAATTATAAAATTACCTTTTAAACCTAAAATTGTAAATCATGTGAAAATAATTTAAAAGGATTAAAAATATATTATAGTTGCCTAAATAGATCCCATATGAAATTTGAACTATATATGAGAATTGAGTTCTTGAATTTGAAATTTCCCATCTTCCTATATTATGCAAAAATTAAAGTAGACTAAGTATAGCTTAGATATGGAGACAAGGTTAAGTATGATATGCATGACTAATATCTCCTTGTTGCATTCTCTCTTGTAAGTAGAACTATATAAACTGTTGGGATACTGAGGTTTTTGTTGGATACACTTCTATTATTTGAATTTTGGAGGAAAATTCAATTTTTTGTTTATTGTTGTAAGCTTTGTTATTCCAATAAGCAAGTTAGTAGGGTTAGGTATCACTATGGGCTTAATACAACTTGAGTGTTTAAATAAACTAAGCATGGTTGGTTATGGGGTGAAGTTTAGCATGATTAGGCATGGTTTAAGTCCACTTTTGTACTTAAAGGCCTCTAATTGGATCTGTATATATATATATATATATATATATATATATATGTGTACAAACTGCCTATTGAGATTCGATGTCAAAATATATGCCTTGCATAATGTGGCCTGTCCATTTTGATGGTTCATTTATAGAACCTGTCTTTGAGTATGTGCCTTTTGAAGGTTCATTTACAAAACTTGTGTTTGTTGTGTCGTGTTGTGTTTGTGCTGAGTGTTTCCTGTCCTCCCAAAATTCCGATATGGTATCAGAATTTAGATGATCTTTAAGGGTTTGTGGGTGAAAGTAAAAAAGAGTCTTGTGAGAGCAAAGATTTATTTGTGCTAAAAATGAAAAAGAAAAACGAAAAAAAGCTGTAAATATTCGGCTTTTTTTTTCTATGTTATTTCTTGGTTTGTTGTATCTTTTCCTTTCTTTCCTAATCTAGCAAATGATTAAATTTCCGTGTCTTTGGTTCAAGATGAAGCATGGCTTCATTGAGTTTGTGTCTTTTCTCTCATTTTCAGGGGTAAGAAGTATGTTTTCTGGTATGTCAAAGTAAAATCTTATGAGGACTTGTATGTCCAGAAATTGAAAAAAATTGTTGAAAGAGATCTTAGCATGTCTAATAACTTCAAAATGAAATTTTTTTTTGTTGTTTTTGTGGAGAAGATTTGTTGAAGTTTGCAGAGAAGTGCTATGTGCCGTTGATCGAATTTCTTGAAGAAAATGATAAATATTTTGATGAGGAGTACACCAGAAAATTAGTGAAAGATGCTTGGAGACAATGCTCTAACGAGAAAAATTCAACAAGAATGTTGTCATCTAGGAAGCTTGGAGAAGATGCTCCAAGGAAAAGAAATATGTCAAAGAAGCTTGGAGACGAGTTGTTCAAAAATGTAAAAGTGCCAAGAAAACTTGTAGAAATAGTGCTAAAAGAAAACAAGAAAAAAATTAAAATTAAGTTAGATGATTCTATATGAAAGCAAGGTTGAAATCTCCAACATAAAATCTCAAGGAGTGTGACGGAGAATAGAAAGACAAAAAAATTCAAATTCAAGGAATCAAGCTTAGAACTATGGTCTAGGTTTAATATGCCTTCATTGGACAAATTATAGAGTATTTAAAGTTTAATTTATGCATTTAGCTATCTGCTGGTCTATTATTTCAAATAAGGGGCAATTTTTTAATTTTCAGTTTTACTGAAAAATCTTTCCCTATTTATTTAGGAGTCATTATATATATTTTAATGTCTTATTTTAGTTGGTTTAGGATAGATATTATCCTTTTAATTTATTTTTGGAGTCTTTACTTAAAGATTTGATAGTTGTTTTTAAGTATGTAAATGCCTAGCATTGTAATACTTTTATTTCATGTTTTTGTCATTGAATAAAAAAAAAACAATTATGTTATGTCGAGTTGTGTGATGCTATTTGATCCTAGGTTTGATCCCATGGGATCTTAGGTGTGATGTCCAAGAAATTTTAGGTATGAAGCCTAAATTTTCACAGACTTCTATTAATCTTCCTTCTCGTCTGCGTCAGTGTCAGAATGAGGAGATTTTTGTTTGATACACTTTTGTTTTCTGAATTTTCGAGGAAAATTCAATTTTGTGTTTGTTGTTGTACGTTTGCTGGTGGGTTAGGTAACAGAATGGGCTTAATACAACTCGAGTGTTCAAGTAAACTAAGCATGGCTTGGTTATAAGGTGAAGTGTAGTATGAATAGGCATGGTTTAAGTGTACTTTTGTACTCACAAACCTCCAGTTATATATACACACACACACACACACACACACTAAAGAAATCAATGGAAAATACAGCTGCCTATTGAGGTTCAATTCCAAAACTTATGTTGTGCAGTGTATGTGTTGTGTTTGTGCCGAGAGTTTCCTGCCCTCCCAAAATTCCAACATAAACACTAAACAAATAAATGAGAAATGCCAGCCCTTTGAAGGTTCAGTTTATGGAATTTGTGTTTACTGTGTCTATATGTGTGATTTGTTTATGTGATTGTTCTCTGCCCTACCAATTCCATCGGACATTCTACTCACCCATCACATGGACATTAATTTTTTTTTTGTCAAATAAAAAAAATATGTTCTTCCTTTCTCATTCTTGCCCCAATCCATACATGGTTTTCATTTCCTATTTGGGTGTTGATGATATTAAATGTAATATCAAAAGTGTGATTCAAACGAGAAGCGGGTAAGATTTGGCTTTACATGAGAATTATTTTTAGCAAAAAGTATGTTATTTTGAAACAGAAAACAGAAAATCTTGAACAAGGAGAAAAAAAATGATCATTGAAATGTCAATATATCCGCTAATGAGTCTTTGATTTAGTGGTACAGCTGGAGTCATTTTTATGGTTATGGAGTTGCAAGTTTGAACCCTTAGTTGAAGTCACGTACATAAAAATCTCCTGTCTATAGACAATTATAAGCTGCTACAATAATCAGCGGTCACAATTACAAAAATTCTCTTGTTAATTGATGGATGCAAGTAACGTTGGCATACATACATATAAATCTTCAGAAATTACTAGAAATGTATTTGGCTGCATATGACATACATCTTTACATGCATTTGCTTGCACACATATACACGCATGGAAAACCAGGAGGTAGACCTAGATATCGATTTTCTGTCCCTTCTTAAAACGTTGTCCATTTTTTTTTCTTGTTTAGAATCAATGCAATAAATGCCATCTTAAGTGGGAAGATTGAACAAGGCTTATTTGTTACTTGATGAATTACATAAGAGTTCTAGAATTCTACTGCGTTATTTGTCATGTTGTTGATGTAATTCCTTTTGCTCTGCAAAGGCAGTGAAATTATAAACCCATGTTTTACCTACTCCTAAATAGTGTAACTTGATGCATTTTCCTTGGCGTTGATACAGGTCGTGAATTACCTACTTCGTGGGTGGATTAATAACATTGAGTCTCATGGTTCAACTTCGCTACCTTTGCTCAATGAAACAGAAAGTACGCAGTATAGTATTTCCAGGGACTTAGAATTTATTAGAGAAGGATCAAGAAAATCAGTGAAAATTCAGTTCTTTGGATTGAGGTTCTCTATCTTGAACTGGATTAAGTTTTATATTAAGTCTCAAATTCCAAAATTGGAAACCAAATCCTAATAATTGTCATCTTTCTCAAAGCACAATGTAAATACTTAGTTTTCCTTTTCTGTTTAAATGCTTCAATCTATCATTCATATTATTTTAAATTCAATATGTTACATGTACTTACAAAGGCACAATGATTTTATGGAACTAGGGTACTTTTATTTTATCATATTTGAACTTTGCCTGAAACAAGCATAGAAGCCTTGCATAATTGACTGTTTTGGTATCATTTTATTTATTTATTTTAATTTTTGTTGTCCAATTGTTAAAAGAAAGGCGTATTTAAAAAGAATAACAACATTGGAAGTCTCAAAAGTAGGACTATTTCTCAGTATAGTATGCCTAGAGCAATACACGTTTGCAAAGGTCACTTCAAGTCACTTATGACTTGAAATGGATATGGAAAAAATTTATGTGTATATAGCAAAAATATTAAATTACTCATAATAATCGGTTGCTCATTTTTAGAATTCTTTCCGCTCAAATCAAAATGTTTCCCTCCCAAAAATGATACAGCTGAATGTTGGGTATAAAAATTAGTAATAATATGAAAAAAATTTAAAATATTTTTTTCAAATTATTATTTAAAACAATAATTTAGAATTTTTTTTTTATTAATTTAAGAATAGAAAAAGGATAAGTGCTTTGGACATAAAATGTATTATTAATATAAAATAATTATTTTAATATAGTATTATTTAGTGTATGAAGAAATAATTAGTAATATATGAAAAATAAAAAAAAAATATTTTGTCCCCAAATTGCAATTTGTATTTTTTTTTTCAAATTGTAATTTAAATCAACAATTTTGAATATTATTTATTAATTTAAAAGAAGAAATAATATGTTTTTTAGCATATTTAAAAATTAGTAATAATATGAAAAAATGTAAATAAAAATTTAAATTCCAAACAATAATTTGAAATATATATTTTTTTAATTAGAATGTGAAACCATAAGTTGGAATATTTTATATTAATTAAAAAAGTAGAAATAATATAAAAGAAAAAAAAATATTTTCAGGAAATTAAAAATAATAAATTAATCAATTTATAAAATATCAGTCACTTTTACAAAATATTTTCATTTTTTATAAAATATTGGGGTTTCTAGTATATTATTTTGTAAATCGTCCATTTTACAAAATATCAATCACTTTTACAAAATATTATCGTAATTTACAAAATATTGTGGTTACTAGTATATTATTTTGTAAATCTTACATTTTACAAAATATTAGGGTTACTAATGTATTATTTTGTAAATTATATATTTTATAAAATATCAACCACTTTTACAAAATATTCCCATTTTTTATAAAATATTGGGGTTCGTAATATATTATTTGTAAATCGTCCATTTTATAAAATATCAGTCACTTTTACAAAATATTTTCCAGTTTTACAAAATATTGGGGTTCGTGATATATTATTTTGTAAATCGTCCATTTTACAAAATATCAGCCACTTTTACAAAATATTTTTCACTTTTACAAATATATTAGGGTTCCTAGTGTAATATTTTATAAATCGTCCATTTTACAAAATATAAGCCATTTTTATAAAATATTTCCCCCTTTTACAAAATATTGAGGTTTCTAGTGTAATATTTTGTAAATCGTTCATTTACAAAATATCAGTCATTTTTATAAAATATTGGGGTTTATAGTGTAATATTTTGTAAATCGTCAATTTATAAAATATAAATTATTTTTACAAAATATTTCACTTTTGTACAAAATATTAGAGTTCTTAATGTATTATTTTGTAAAAAGTTATTTTTACAAAATATTAGCCATTTTTACAAAATATTTTTTTTTTTTTACAAAATATTAGAGTTTTTAGTATATTATTTTGTAAAAAGTTTATTTTATAAAATATCATAAATTTTACAAAATATTGTATTTTTCTAAACAATATTGAGATTTCTAGTGTATTATTTTGTAAAAGTTTATTTTACAAAATATCACTAATTTGGAATAATTATCACTTATTTACAAAATAATTAATGTTTGTGGTACATTAATTTTTAAAAGAAAATGATCAAATTTTTTAAATTTTTCAATAATTTTTATAATATAAGTGTTTTTAGTATTTGAATTTTATAAATGAATGACTTTAAAAAAAATCATATATCTTAAAAAAAAAAAAAAAATTCCCAATAAATTTAGTTTTGTGAAAGATGTAGAAAAGATCACTTATTTTTACAAAATTTTGAAATAATTATCACTTATTTACGAAAAAAATTATTGTTTGTGGTGTAAATATTAATCCGTAAAATCAAATTCACATAATTTTCACTTATTTGTCACTTGCGTCTTAATTGTTAAATGATAATAAATATATTTTAAATTCATTATAGTGTTTAATTTGATTTTAATGTGAAAATAAATTTTCATGAACTTTATTTTTTCTTTGATATTTTATCTCATAAATATATAATTCTTAGTGAATCATATAATATTGAAACTTGTATTGTTATTATTTTTAAAATCAAGTCATTCACATAATATAATTAAAATTTTATTTTTTTTTTTTACTAATTTTTATAATATAAGTGTTTGTAATATTTTAATTTTGTGAAAGAATGACTTAAAAAAAATATATTTTTAGGAAATTTTAAATTTTATTAACTCTAAATTTAATTTTGTGGAGGTTTTATAAAATATCACTAATTTTTATAAAATTTTGAAAAATTTTAACTTATTTACAAAAAAAATTATTATTTTGTGGTGCAAATATTAATCCGTAAAATCAAATTCACCTAAATTTCACTTATTTTTTAATTGTTAAGTGATAATAAATATATTGTTAATTCATTATGGTGTTTAATTTAGTTTTAACGTGATAAAAAATTTTCATAAACTTTATTTATTTTTTTAATCTTTTATCCATGTATATAATCATTTGTGAATCATACAATATTTAAATTTGTATTGTTATTATTTGTAAAATCAAGTCATTCACATAATATGATTAAATTTTTAAAATTTGTAACTAATTTTTATAATATAAGTGTTTGTAATGTTTTAATTTTGTAAACGAATGACTTAAAAAAGATTATATATCTTTATGAAATTTTAAATTTTATAAGCTCTAA
>CANXYC010346797.1:0-36130 GCA_948193065.1 Aleurites moluccanus | reverse complement strand
ATTGTGTTAAGGTAAGTATGAACATTTTATTTGTTTCTTGTTTCTTGAAATAATGTGACCTAGCATCCTTGATTTGTTCATCCATATGTATATATTTGTATATATAATATAAATGACTTGATCAATTTTCTTGGATCAAGTTCATGTGTTTCTTGTTTGTTAAACCCGATTTGAATGATGATATGATGATGGTCTTGCGACCAATATACTTCTTATGAGATTGAAACCCCATGAACCATGGATAGAACGCTCTTCCCAATGAGAGTAAATTCATTGGTCCATTATGCACTTTGGGAGCCCAGCTGATAGGATTTTTATCAGTGTTCCATCTAGAGAGGACCATAAGCTCTAGGCGCATGCCTGGCCAAGCATGTGTGCACGTTAAGGTAGCAAGGCTACTGATACGTATGTTATGACATGAGACCAGTTCTATCATATGAGATTTGATAATGTCATTCTTTGTGGGCTTTTTATATTCTAAATATGAACCATGATTTGATTTGTGATATGAATTGATATAGCCAAATTATTATGAGTACCCATGTTCCTTCAAGTAAAGCTTGTGATTCTTTCATACCTATATATGTATAAATATTTGTTCATGACCATGATTTGATATTCAGATTCTTGATTTATAATGTTCATATTTTACTGAGTTGAAGGCTCACTTCTCTTCTGTGGATTTCAGGTAATAGCATAGCTCGTGAAGGAGCTAATAGAAAAGATCCAGCTTCTTGATCCATTCTTCCAAGAAGCTTCATTGTAATAATTTTTAAGATATTTTGTGTATTCATTAAATGGGTACTATGATATGATATATATTTGGGAGTATATTCTAAAGCTCCGTAGTCAGTCATTGAGGATACCAATATTTTGATGTATGAATTATTACCTTATGGATACATTTGTTCCTTAGTGATGTGAGATGCATCTTTTGATCATTAAGGAATAAGATAAAGCTATGAAATAATAATGGTAAAAATATGATTGATGTTTAATTGAATGGGTAGAAATGATCATTATATGTTAATACATGATATTGTAATTAATATATGTGCATGAGATTCAAGATTTGTGAGTTCTATGGGTTTGTGGTGGCCTTATGCCTACCTTTACCCTAGGACCCTCGCACCACTGGAGTTGGGGTGTGACAAGAAGTTATTAGTAATCTTAAAGTCAAGCTTTCGAAATCTCTACTTGCTCTCTTTCGAAATACTTGTTTTGGTCATTTTCTTGGTATGCTAGATTGCAAGTTTCAACCTCAACTTGTCCATTGTTTATTTTTGAGGGAGTTGGAACAACTTGTGGAGAATGAGTTGTAGATTTGTATAAATGGTTGTCGATTGAAATTTGTTATTGAGGAATTTGTTGTTATTATTGGTTTGAATTGTCTTGGGTAGGGCTGAGCATAGGACGCGGGAATCTCGAACCGACCTGAATTTTTGAACTGAAAATAACGGGGAAAGAAAATATCTAAAATCTGAAAAAATAACCGAACTGAATTGAAATCAAATTAATATAACGGAATGGGACCATAGATGTTTTGATCTCCATACCGAAAATCGAATCGAACCAAATTGTATCTGAATTCTCCTGAATCTCTGAATTTTCGAACCGATTAAATAATTTATATATATTTATATATTTATAAATTTATAATATATACATTTGTTTTGTATTTAATAATATATGGTATATATACTATTACTTATGCATATATTTATATTTATATAATTATAAATTTATAATATTTTTATATATATTATAAAATTATATTTAAATCCCCGAATTCCCATATATCTGAACCAAACTGAATTGAAATATCTGAATATTCAAACCGAACTAAAATATATCCGAAATGGAATCGAATTTCGTAATACTCGAATCTCTGAACCGTACCATACTGAATTTTTGGAATAATTCGGTATATATATTTTCTCCATTCTATTTGGAATCGAGAATTCAAAAATAAAATCTCAGAAAATTCGATTCGATTCAAAGATTTTCATATTTCTGGCTTTATCTGAACCATGCACAACCCTAGTCTTGGGGAGTGCAATAAGCTTAATTTTTATAGAGAAATTAATAGCCTTATAAACAAATATTTTGATGGTGTGAAAAAGGTAAACAAGTAATTTGTTGAAAAATATTTTTTGTCTCAAAGATTGTTATTTGAGAGGTTGATTTTGGTAGTAGAAAACAATTAAAATGAGTTTTAACCTTAACATACTCAGAAAAAAATTACAAAAGATGGAGAAGTTTGAAAAAAAATTCTCAAATAACTGACTGCATGTAAAAAATTATGCCCAAAATTAAAGGATTAAGTGAAAAGAATTTGAAAATGACAAAAAATGAAAATGAGAGAAAATGAAAGAGAAATTAAAAAAAAAAAAAAACATTAGAGAAGTTATACAAAGAGCAAAATACTTTATGAATGAAATACCCAATTTGTAAAGACAAAAGATGTATAAAAATCAAATCCATCGTATAAAAGAAATATATATATATATATATATAAACATTTAATTTTCTTTTATTTGTCTCAGATATCCCATCATCTAAACTTGGACCTCTCATTGTTCATTGCTTTTTTTATAAATTATTATTTTGTTTATGATATTTGACTTAAATAATGAAATTATCTTTTTTTTTTTTTAAATTAATTAAATAGTTTCTAATATTTTATTTTTGTTAATTAATTAATCCTTATGTCTGATTTATTAATGAATGTCATTAAGACATTTCGAATTAGGGTCATTTCGAATATCATTTTTTCGGGCGAATTATGGGTGAATTTTCTCGGGTTGCGGGTGAATCGTGTTGACTCAAAAAATGTTTCGGATCAAAATATGATTGATTTAGGGGTTTCGGATTTGGTCAGGTCGAAACACTTAAAGATAAATTTTAAAAAAAATAATATTTTGAATATAAAATTTTCACGTGCAATTTCAAATATATTAAAAAATAAATATAAAATAATTACGCATGTAACTTTATTAATATATTATATTATATACTATTAATATATAGGTATAAATAAAATTATTAGGATAATAAATTATTAATAATATCTTAAAAGATCAAATTAATATATCAATTACTTTATATATATAACTGGTTATAAATTTCGTATTTTGTATAATTGTATTTATTACATGTTTTATTAAAAAAACTTAATATATGTCAACTAGTATTATTAATTATTTATTAAATTAAAACATTACTTTTTGATAATTTTGATTGTTGAACATTAATTGAAAAATATATATAAATCAAGTTTGGTTTATTATATAGACCAGCTAAAAATAACAAAAATATATTAATATATTAATTTCGTATAACTTTATATTTAATTGTAATCTACAAAAATACAATATCATGAAAAATCGATGAAAAAGTTCAATTTTTATAAAATATATATAAATTTATCAATATTTTTAAATACTCAAATTTTTAATATCAGAAAGATTAATAATAAAATAATTCATTTTATTTCTAAATAAAAAATTTATTTTTAATCTTCTACTTTCTCCTCCTCCTCCTCCTCCTCCTCCTCCTCCTCCTCCTCTAAATTATTTGATCCACTTCATTTAAAAATATTTGATTTGGAGATGTAGATTTCCTTTTCATTCTCTAAATTCTCATCATTATCATCATCATCTATATAAAATAAATAGAACAACCATTAAAAAATTAAAAAAGAACTATGTAATTAAAAATTACAATTGCAGAGCACAAAAACAAATTAAGATTAACTACCTTCATGTCCAAATAACTCATTATGGATAGTAGTCTATGCTTGTACATTTTTTGGTTTAAGAGATGCTCTCCATTTAGTTAGTATTCTACCACCCATGCTAAAAGCTAACTCTAAAACAATTGTAGTTATTGAAATACATAATATATCTCTTGCTAAAATTAAAAGAATTGAAAATTTACACTCATTTGCTTTCCACCAAGATAGCACATCAAATGATTGCTTTCTATCAAGTGTATTTTCTTCTAAGTATAAATCCAATTCCGACTTATCTCGGAATTGGTCATTTTCAAATGAATCAAATCCCTATATTATGAAAAAATTATTTCATTATAATTATTTTAATATATATATATATGGAAAATATGCACATTATATGAAAATATATAAAATATATATAATAATATATGTTAAATAAACAATAAATTTAAATGCATATATTACATATATATAATTATTAAATGAAAACTCACTTCCATGATATTCTCATTTGGATTAACTTTTGTGCATCCTCTTATATCTATTCATGAAGTTATAACTATCGGACAATTGATTAGATATTCTCTTAAAAGATTACACATTTGAGCACTTAATTTTGTCCATTTCTCAAATGCAGTTATCGAATCTAAATGTTGATAGAAATATTTTACAAATCTTAATTTATATTGGGGATCCAGTATAACAGCAAGTGAAATAATTACACTATAACAATTCCAATATTTCTCAAATTTACTTAACATTTTATTAGCGAAATCATTTATACAAGGATCTATATTTTTCTTCCACTCTAATAAGCAAAGCTCAATCTTCCAAACATTAACAAAACATAAATTTGTTGTTGGATACTCAATTTCAGAGAAAAGATTTGTAATTTCATTAAAAGGTTCCAATACTTTTTAAATCTTGGACACTCTATCTCACTTTTCTTTTGTCAAATTTCAAATATAATTTTTGTCACAATATTCAAATTTCTAAAAAAAAAAAGACAATAAAAAATTATTCTATTAAGCATAAGATACGTAGAATTCCATCTAGTAGAACAATAAAAAAATAAACTCTTAGAACAATCATATTTAGCTCGTCTAGCACATTTCACAAATTTTAATTTTCTTGCTTTTGGCCCAGTCACATATTTGACTCCCTCTCTAATCATATATAAAGGGTGACTAACTACTTTCAAACCTTCTTTTATAATGAGATTTAGAATATGAGCACCACAACGAACATGAAAATAGTTACTATTAGAAGACAAATTATCATGCATACTAAGATGGTTATGCAATACATCTTGCTTATTATCATTAACTTTTGCATTATCTAAAGTAATAGCAAATATTTTCTTATCAATTGTCCACTCTTTCAACAACTCATAAATTTTTTCAAACAGGATGATTGCAGAATGTAGAGTGGAACATGACAAAAATTTAATATTTTACTACACAGCTTTCAATTATTATTCACATAATGTGCAGTCAGATAAAGATGTCATTCACCTACACATGAGCTCCATAAATCAGATGTCAAATTAATCTTACCACGAACTTCTTCTAATTCATTTTTAAGCTTACATTTTTCACTTTTGTGCATTTTCAAGCAATATGATTTAACTGTATTCCTAGAAATATACTTAACATTTCATTAAGATTAACATGAAATTTTCTAGTTGATTTGTGCTTAACACATGTGAAAGTATATCCATATCTTATAATAGATTCAGCCAATAATTCCTTATGGGTATTATTAATGCATTTCAGAGTTCGCTTTCCTTTAAACACATTATTTTCAATATTATTTGGATAATTATGATGCTTAAGATTGGGTGTGTCGTACCTGGAATTAACAATATATTTTTTAGAACAATTCTTACATTTTGCTCTTACTTTGTTATCAGAATAATGTTCTTCTAGAATTAAATCAAAATAATTCCAAATATTATACTTCTGTCTTTTCGGCAAAGATATAATACAATTATCAGTAACATCAATCCTTTGTCTTTTCAAAATAATAGAGCTATCATTTGGGTCTACAGTATTGCAATCATTACTGCTTTTGCCTTAAATTGTCTCCATATCTTAAAAAAGTAAACATTGCATTAATTATCAATCTAATTCATTTATAAAAATCTTAAAACCAAAACAATTTTCATGGATGTGAATTTTAATGACTTCTACATATCAATTTCAAAAGTGATCAAATAATACATTATAGTTTTGAATAATAAAATTATAAATGCGCACGAACACCCAATTTTCATAATGTAAATTAATGATCAAGGAACCTAAAATAAATCTAATAAATAAAGATAACATAATAATTGTAGAGAGGGAGAGAGCGAAAAAGAAAGTATCTGAACACATATTAAAGTGAGATGATGCCAAGAGAGAGCGAGGATGAGGCCTTCGAGTTGATTTTAATATGTAATGGTTATTCAACTTATTCTGTTGTTTCTCTTTCATATATATGGTGTTAATATGAGAAGGTATAATAAGTGAGGGTAAAGTAAAAAATTTACCAGTTGTGAAATTCTATTATAGAATATATTTCGTTGTATTTTATTATAGATTTTGTTTACTGCTGGCGAATAATAGTTTCTTTAATTTTTGAAATGTATTTCGTATCCAAAAAATCTAAAATCTTTGATTTTGAAAGATTTCTGAAAATTTAATTAGAATTTCTTTTGATTTCATTTATTGGTATGAATAAATGTTTCATTATATTTTTCGTTTTGAATTTTGATGCTTTCAATTTTTTTTATTCCTTTTATTACACATGTCCACACTTGAGAGTTAAGAGACGTGTTGACATGTCTTTTTATTTTTTTTTTTACAATTCTTTTAACTATTTTTCTTTTCTATCTATATTTGTAATTTCTTAAAATCTATTTGCTAATTTTAATTTTTTCATCAACATTGGATTCAATAAGTTGTGTACAAAAAATTTAAAAATTTAGATTTAGAATTATGTTGATTTTTGTTGACATATATTACAACTATTTTAATGTGGTACTTAGTAATAATTTTTATAATTAATTTTATTTTCTATATTAATGACAAAGAACTTATATTTACTTATTTAATAAATTAATATTTAATATTTAATAATTAATAACTAATAATTATTTATTAAATTATTACTAATTAATTTAACAAAATACTAAATTAATGTATTGAAATTTATTTAGATGGTTAAATGGTTACTGAATTTATTCGCAGATTTATATATATGTATATTTTTTATTTTTTCTCATATATATAAATATATTAAAGACTTTATAAAATAATTATTTACAAATATTATTATATATAAACCTTATTTATTATTTAATAGTTATTTAATTAATAAATTTTACAATTAAATTTTTTTATATTAAAAAATGATAATTTAATGTTATCAACTTATTATTTAATAAATTAACAATTAGCCAATAGTTATAATTTATTTATTTATTATTAAAGTATTATTTAATACTTGTAATTAGTTATTACTAATTTATTACTCTCTCTGTTTTTTTTTATCTATCGTTTTAGAAATTCATTCATTTATATTTTTAATTGTCGTTTTAAATTTTTAAAATAATATTTATCCATTTTTTCCTACTTTATCCTTATAGTATTTATTTAGAATACAATAACTTAATTTAAGATAAGATTAATAATATAAAATTAAATAAATCATTTTGAATATAATTAATAAGTGTTTTAATATATGTGCAATACCTTAAACGACAAATAAAAAGAAAGAAAGAAGTAGTTATTATTTAGCACTCATATTAATTTTTAATATTTAATAATTACTATTTATTAGTTATCACTAATTAATTATTTATTACTTATTAATAAATACTTGTGAGTAGTTATTAATATCTAATTATTTAATATTTAGTGATTTAATTTTAAAATTTATAAATTAAATATGAAAATAATATAATTGCAATAAATTATATAATATATAATAAATTATAAATAATAATTAATGACGTGACAATTAAATTTTTAATAAAGTAATTAATAATATTTATATTTTTTTTAAAGCTACATGAAATACAATTTGAATTGTATATATGAAAATTAACATAAAATTTTAGTTGTAGTTTAGAAGGCAATAGAATAATAAAAATTAAAATGTATATATAAATTATTTAAATATAAAATTTAATTAACTTGAAATTAAATATAGAAATTTAATAAAATTAGTTTAAAATCTATTTTAAAATACAGTTTTATTAATATGATATGTAATATCTATTAATTTATATAAATAAATAAAATTATTAAGATAATAAATTATTAATAACAACTAAAAATTAAAACTAATATATCAATGTTTTATCATATATAATTAATCATAAATTCGTGTTCAGTATAATTTTATTTATTATATATTTTATTAAAATATGTTAACGTATGTTAAGGGCAAATTATAATTTAGTCCCTGAGTTTTGATCTGAAAAATGAAATGATCCCTATATTATGTGAAATACATGTTTTAGTCCCTGAATTTTCACTCCGTAAAACTATTTAGTCATTTCGTTCATTTTTTTGACTTTTTCCTTTAAATCTTAAGTAAAAGGACTAAAATACCTCTTATTCACTATTAAATTTTCTATCACCTGCCACTATTCAAATTAATAATTTTCCTTTAAAAATCTTTAATTTTCTTCTATTTTTTAATTCTAATTTAACAAGTGAAAAAAATTAAAACTTCTACTAGGCTAATGAAAACCAAGAAAAGATAATACTAAAGGAAAATTATATTTCAATAATTTATTCAAAATAATTTAATAATTAACTCCAATAATCAAACAAACAAATCAACAATCCAATTATCCAACAAACAAACTAATAATCCAATAATTCAACAATAACAAATCAAAAGCTACAAAAAGTCACCGCCACTACCGCCAAATTTTAAAATCGCCCCGAAATCTTCACTGTCAAAAAAGAAGATGGAGATGATGAAGAGAAAGAGAGAGGGAAGATGACAGAGAAAGAGAAAAAGAAAGGAAATGAGAAAGAGAGGGACAAGGGAGAACAAGAATAAAAAGATGAAGAAATTAGGAAGGATATTAATAAAGGTACAAAGAGCTTGTTGAAGAGAAGAGGAGATGTAAGGGTATTTTAGGATATAATTTTATTTTATTTTTATTTTTAATTTATTTTTAACTGAAAAAGTCAAAAAATGAACGGAAATACTAAATAGTCTTACGGAATGAAAATTAAAGAACTAAATCATGTATTTCACATAATATAGGTACCACTTCGTTTTTCGGATAAAAACTCAAGGACTAAATTATAATTTGCCCTTATTAATTGTTTATTAGATAATAGATATATATAAATTTATCAAATTAGTAGTTTTGATTTTAATAATAAATATTATTATATTAATTTTTATTTTTAAAAAATTAAATTATCTAATAAATTTAATTATATTTATTAATTTATTTTGGGTCATCGGATTGGGTTATGGATCGAATTACAGGTCGGATTATTTAGATTGGGTCATCGAGTTGGATGAATTGATCTGCAGGTTGGATCTTTCGGGTTCAAATTATTTAGGTCGGATCATTTTCGGATTAAATGCTAATTTAAACGAGTTATGAATCGAGTTCAAATCGGACGGATTCAGATGAATCATTTGATCATATAAGGATTTTCCACCTCTAATCATTACCAATCAATCATCGTCATGATCATTAGTTAGTCTATTCAAATAGATAGATTATATATCATCACCAATTCTCAAGGATACAAAAAATGAAGCCTTCTCTAGTTAGTGAATTTGTTGCTGATAAGCTCAACTTCGCCATCAATTTTCCATCATCCAAACCTGTAATTGAACATCTGCCATCACTAACCTCTAACGTTGTTGAAATCGGTGCCGATCGAAGACCCTCAAAGATAAAGAACATAGCCCAGTCGTGATCCAACCATCAGTCACGATAGTTGCGCCATCGCAAATCATCGTCGTGCAACCACATATAAATCACTCTCGTTGTTTAGTGGTCCAATCTTTTTCTTTATTTGTTCTTGTTTATTTATTTATTTATTACCTTTGAATTCATTTTTTTTTTTAATGAAAGTGTTATGTCACGACCCGACCCTATTGGACAAGTGACCGGCACTAGCGAACGTGAAACATAAGGCTTCTGGAATCCATAGTAAGCCTGACTTACCACTGAACAGTAAAACTATAATATGACAATTATAACTGTTATAAAGAAGTACTATGCGCTCACCTGACAACATAAACTCAATAATTTAACATCACACAGTCATTCAGACAAACGCCACTCATATAACAACATCAATTTAAGTTTTTGCTTAACAGAATAACCAATAGAAATAGACCATAGATCTGACATTTAAAAATAACAATGCGGAGCTCTATAGATTTTAATATAATGAATATAAAATAATTACATAATATAACAAAATAATTCCACTGCCTGAAAAATGGAAGGCAGAAATACTCAACTTAAAAATTTAATCTTTTTAAACTCGACCCGGAATATGGAGAAATATTTAAACAGGGGTAAGCATTCAACTCAATAAGCTGATATAAATTAATTTAACATGCATGTTATTTATTAAATCTGCATGAAATGCCACATTACACATAATCATCCATAAACATACATAACATCTATGATGAAAAATGTCTATGAAATTCAACCCCATATATGTTTTTGTTTATCGAAAATGGAGAGTCGACCCCCTCCCTTGGCTCTCTTAAAATCTAACTATGGGATCACGGTAAGTCCAACTATAACCAGACATCCCTATATACTATTATCCGTGCCTAGGGGTCACGGTGAAATAATTTTCAAACTAGACAATCTCTATAATAACATCATCATAAATCATGTTATGTTATGTTATATCGTTGATGTTTTATGTATTAGTAGTGGATTCCACATCACCCTATTTTATATCGTAAACACATACACATAATGTCATTCATCATCAACATCATATAATATGACATAAACATATATTATACTACTAAATCTAATGCAATAATGATAGCTTATATACATATATATATATTCCGTTCATCAATACTTACATGTTATGCTTATATGCAGAGTTAAATTAAATATATCAACTCACAATTTAACAACCATTAATCAGCTAGCTCTCTTTAGAACGCCTGAAATCTTACGGCTAGGAAATTCCTTTAATACTCAAAATTTGTCAAAAATCTACGCATGTCCCATATTTTTTAGTCCCGGCTTTGGTCTCCGATCGGGGTAAAATTGATGTTTTTGGAAAGCCCAAGAGAAGAGGAGTCCAACCAAATTAAAATCACCGAAAAACACATTCAGAATCGACCAGATCAACTATAAAAATATCTCGGTAAGCCGGAGAAAGAAATTGCGTGTGTGGCTCCCTACGCCACCGTTTTTCTCCGCCGTTAGCTCCTTTGAGTTTGCCGAAGCCTCTCCGGTCCAGGGGTGGCGGCGGTGTATACCACTGTCGGCCAACGGTAGACTCTCTCTCTCTCTCTCTCTCTCCACTGTACCGACTCAACCTTCTTCACCGTCCATTTCTTTGCTCCCTTTCTTTGTTATATATAATAATAATAATAATAATAATAATAATATAATTTAAAAATTTTAAAAAAAAATATTCTGTAAATAAATATATATAAATACATAAATATAAATATAATAAAACTTTAATAATAATAATAATTTCTTAATTTAAATATTAATGTAATTAATTTAATAATTTACAATTTATAATACAATGAAATAATATCAAAATTCATAATTAAAAGTCAAATCTTAAAGTATGTCAATAAAATATTATACAACTAAAAAATATTTGTATATTTATTAAATATTTTTTTTAAATATTATTACTCCTTAATAAAATAATATTTTAAAATTAATATAAAAATTTGGATGTTACATGTTATTAGCTTAAAATTTCAATTTTGATATTTTTTTGTGAACTTAAAACAGTTGGAGAGGGTTAATACGTTGTTACATTGTAAACATTATATTAAGAATACATTCAGTTACATTATATTTTATTTTATTACTGCCTTTCAAACATATTCTAAGTTTGAGATACTTGAGTTATAATGAGTAATAACTAGTGTCATAGTCTTAAAGAATGTAATTTTATTAGATCTCTTAGCTAGTTGATTCAGTTAAGAAAAAAAAATCATGAATTAAAATTTTTATTCATGATTTTATAAAATGCCTTCTAAATTTTAATAGTAATATTCTTACAAGTATTAATGCATTGATCCAATCAAAACCTTAGGTGATCTATTGTGAATGTGTTGCACTTTCTTATTTTAATTCTAAGGATTAGTTTGGTGAGTAAGAGTTTGTTTCTTTTATTATTGATCAATATATGATTATTGGTTAGACTATACATCATAAATTTTCTCATTTAAATTATGATTTCTCTTTGATTGGATTAAAAGGTGTATTGATAAGAGATGAATATAGAAACATGATTGGATCCGAAAGAATTAAGCCCTTCAAAGCTACAAACCTCTTAAGGAGAAGTCCAGTGGTCCAAAGTCTGCTTATGAGTGCTAAACAACCTAAAATCCTTAGGTACTTGACCATAATAGAGCCTATGAAGGACTCACCACCTAAGCGAGGTTTTATGGAACACCTGGCCTCGCTCCAACCTTAGGCTAGTCCTTGCCTCATGAGCACACTCTATACCACCTTGCTACATGCGAGGTCCTCTGAACTCATATATCTTGATCACTTTGACCGACCTTTGATCATCCCAACAAGGAACAAGACATATTAGGACAACCTTCCTGATGCAATAAGTATAGAAGCCCTACATGACTATAGTACGACATTAATAGTGGTTGTTTGACCCCACAACAGCACCTCTCTGATATTGTCGCGTATCAACCGACCTTATCGAACGGCCTGGGATCTGGGATATACAATTGACATTTTCAAACACCAAAAGGTAGGTTCAATCTAAATCTTCTAATCTCTTTCTCTCACTAAATATTTTTCTCTCAAAGAAGAAGAAGAACCATCTTCTTTCTTAGACTTTCTTCATTCACAATCCAATTGACTTAGGCATCGATGAGGTTTTGGACTTGGCCTTTTGATACTTTTTTACTTGTCTTGTAGGCCCAGATTGATCAATTGAGCACAAATATATCACATAAGTGATTTGACATTTTGTTTTACAATATTTAGATAATCAAAGTGCAAAGTCTGTAGGAATCGTTTGCTAAATATCACTGATTTTTTTTTTTCTGAGGATTATGATATCTACAGTTCCTTTCTTTTTTCTTGTCATCTTTCTCTTATTTCCTATTTCTTATACCTCACCTTTTATAGCGCTACAACGATTCTAAGATGTCGTAGCAGACTTCACTATCCTATAAATCTTTATTTTATTCCTCACATCACTTCTTATACACGTCCTCATTTAAAAATATGATTTTTTTACTAGACCTCTTAACAGTGCTAACCATATTAGCATAGTGCACAGACACTTCTTCTTCCATGTAATCCTTACTATGGACTCTATCACCTAGCCCCAAACAAAATGTTTCTGCTGAATAAGGTTTATGGAACAATAAACAATATTTGTTATTTGTTACCAAATATATATTTAAAAATTTATAGAAATTTTGGTAAAACTTCCCTTATAAAATGGATATTTTTTCCTATTAACAAATAGAAAAAGAACAATATACTGCCCTCGGAGTTTTAATAACATCAGCAAAATAAATTATCAATTAAATTAGCACAATCGGGGCCTCCAAATAACATTCCCATCCACCACAACATACTTATCTCAATAAAATCATCCTTATATGCAATTGAAATTATGCAACATTCTAACAAATATACATTTTATAATGTAAACATTTAAATTTGATAGTAATTACCTGAAATTCTACCCAATAATAATCTTCATAATTCTTTGGCACTTCCTTCCATGAAACGTCTACTGGATAGATCCTCTCCTTGAAGATCTTAGTAATCTTTTATAAACACTTGCTAAATGGAAACAAATAGTATTATATAATAAATAAGTAACAAAAATATAATATTAGTCAAATATAATGGTTATGAAAATGTCTTTTGAAATAATAGATGAAATAATACTTACTCTTCCTTAGGAGTAATGCAAACAATAATATATTTCCGCCAAGTGTCATCTCATAGTTGTCAACAAGCTAGGAATCCTGTGAAGAACTAGGAGCAACCTGAGAAGTTAAACTGATGAAGTACTAAGAGTACGCGTATGAGATGTCTCAGTAGGTGTCTCGACAGGAATAGGAGTAGGCGATATTAACGTCTCAGCATATGAGCTCAGTTGAGACTACGCTACATGTGGTGGAAGAGGATGAGGTGGAGGAGGAGACAAAAAAGGAGGTGCTAACATCGTCGAAGCATGTGAAGTAAGAGGCTAATAAAGTAGGAGGAGCAACAGTATGAGGAGGCAAAGGAGGATGTGCCTGGGAAAGAGGAAGACATAATGGAATCGGAGTAATAATACTTTTGTCACGTCCCTTAATTGGAGGAATACTTCTGTCATGCCCCCTGTTAGGTGCCCCACTCGGTGCTTTACTATAAAAGAAGTCTTACGAACTTTATCCATACCTACAGTCATATGTAATTATATCAATAATAAAGTAATATAAATACAATGTAAAGATGTTTGGATAAGAAGTTAAACGTTATAATCTGTGTTTTAGGAGAAAGTTAAGAAATTTCGTAATTTTTGAAGTATTTTGGTAAAAAAAAGAAATTAGATTATTTTTAATATTTAACGCAAATTTTAAAAATTGAGAAAGAAACTTTATAATTAACGTTCATTTTTAATAAAACTGATTATTTTAACAAAACGTTAGTTTTTATTCAAACAGTCATCATGAAACATTATCAATTCTCTGTAAATGCCGCTAAAAATCCAACAATATCTCCCCAATAACTAGGGTTTTCCCCTATAAAAAATACAGCTTAACAACTGAATATATTTGCAACATGCACCACAATCCATTTCAGGACAACATTCGAACATGTATTAAAGTGTTATCAATTAATTAAGAAATTTTAGATTCTGTTAATAATAATATGCAAGTAATTAATATTTGGGATGTTATCAATTGGATTAATATAAGGATTTGGGATATTATCAGTTGGATTAATATAAAAGATTTAATGTGTAATTGATATAAAAATCATTTTTGTCTAATATAATTGTATTTTGTTTAAATTTTTTTAAATAAAAAGCAATTTATGCAATTTATAAATTTAAGATAAACTATTATTATTTTGTAATTTTGTAATTTCCTTATACAATTTTTTTTTAGATTATTATTAAAATTATTTTATTATAATTTAATTCCAAGTTATGATATTATTATATTCTAAATTTATCTAGTTTAATCTAATAGTTTTATTATAATTAACAAATTTTATTCAAATAATTTATTTCCTATATATTATTAGTTTCTTATAATTTCACCTCTTATTTTTTCTTTATAATTTTTTTTTTATTTTTTATACAATTTTTTTATTAATTTTTATTAAATTATTATACAATTATCTGTACAGTTAATATATAATTTTTTATTCAATTTTATTTTTTATTTTTATACATATTTATTACAAATTTATTTACAAAATTTTATTCTATTAATTTTTTTACCAAAATCAATAAATACCTAACCTAAAATTCTGTCAACTTAACTCAATATGATAACAAATTTAACATTATAATAATTTCTAACACAAAAATGAAAAATTAAACAAAATCAATACAAAACTTAAACAAAACCTAACAATTTATAACAATTAGCAAATGATAAAATTAAATAATTTATAACCATTTCTAATAATTCAAAAACACAAAATTAAAATTAGAAAGCAATTAAATTAAACAAATGAAAAAATAAAAAAACTTACCTGGAACGACCAGCAGAAGGCAGCCCCACATAACTCTTGGAACTACCAGCGAAAGAGGTAGAAACAGATCCGGCGAGCGATTGAAGATCCAACCACAAAGAGCAGCTTTTGCATGAAATGACAGCCAAGCAAGTGAGCGACAACTTTTCTGCTAACGGTGAACGACAACTCACAACCAGAAACAAACAGGGAGAGGAGAAAGAAAGAAGATGAAGAGGGAAAAAAATCATAAACTCTCAAACCTACCTGTAATTCAAACGAGGACGAATCAATAAGTTCGAACAATAGTCCTAATCACCGGTGAATAATGGAGGTCGAAATGCACAGAAGTGGCAGCAAAACAATAAAAAAAGGGAAAAGAAGAAATTCCTTCTCTGATATAACCTAAGTGTGTCACTATTTTTAATTAATCTCCTTATTTGGCGAGATGGACAACGATAAGCTGAAATCATTTTCTACTTCAGCTATGGATTCATGAAAGACCATACATGTCATATCCGGTCCAATATGATCAGTTCAACCGAAGAATTTGAGAACTAGTCCATAAGCCGGGTCACACATAAAACCCGCTTTTCGTAAAACCTATTAAAAATTCATTCACCCGGGTCGGCATTCGATGACCCGTATAAATCAGTCATAGGTTTTACGGGTTGCTTTTTTCTTTTTACCAATTAATTTTTTAATATTATAGTTTATCAATTAATTAGGTTGAATAATATATTAATGTGAAAACATAAAAGATATATTATTTATTTATTTTAATTTTAGAATATAAGTAAATAATAAATTAGAATATTATTAATTATTAATTTATTATTTCATATAGATTGCATGAATACTACATAAATAAGCATAAGAGCATAATAAAAATAATTTGTGTATATGTTCATATATTTAATTTAATAATAAGTATATGTCATAATTTAAATAAATTTTAAGTTTGAATTTCTTTTTTTTTTTTAAATTTAAAATAATAATAAATGAAATTAGTTATTATATTTGATAAAATATATTAATTAATTTAAATGATCAATTAAATTATCATTGTGTATGGAAATTATTATCATACTTTTTTTTATTTAAATCATTTTTTAATTTTAATTATATATATATTATATTTATTTTTAACATATAAATAATAAATAAATAATATTATTTAAAATTTCGATTCAATCTCAGTTTAATATTTAATTGAATTTTCTGAGAAGTGATTATTTATTTTTACCAATTCAAATATCGTATTAGGCATAAAAATGATGCGAGAGACGCATCCTTTGCCAATCTATTGCAATTTATATATAATTTTATCGTCAAAAATTAGTGTCAAATTTTTTACATCTTAAATTAGCGAGTAACTAAATACGGTGGTAAATCCACATAAATCTTTGAAGGATCTTTTGCAAATCCGTCATTAATTACAATTAGTATATTTTTTTTTTTTCTCAAATTACAATTAGTAATTGTCTCGAGATTTTATCGCTAAATAGCAACAAATTTTGACCCGTTATTTCGCACTTTTATTGTAGTTTCCACAGAATGAGGCAAAAGATTATATGCTCATATCACATGAAATTTTGTTAGTTTTTTCAATCTTTTTCTTAATTTTATTTATTTTTTAAATAAAGAAAGAGAGATGCCGCCTAGTAATAGAAATTAGAAAAGAGTTGGTGACAAGCACTTCATTCCTTTGGCAAATCCAAGGCGTAGGCGGCGCCACCGACGCCATATCCGACGACCTTGCCTATGTTTCCATTTTTGTCTCTTTTTTTTTTTTTCTTCTGTAACAGTCTTTTTTTTCTTTTTGTCTTGTTTAATTTCTCTACTTCCACCTCTTTATCATTAATCACTTTGTTTATTTAGCACTTGTCTTAATTATGATTTTACTCTTTAGATTATAACCCTTTTTGTGGGAGCAAACTCTTCTACTTCCAATTGATAATTTAATTTAAATTATACTTCCAATCATGATGAAAGTGATTTAAACTATTATTTACATGTACAATGGTAACCACACTAGATATTTTGTATATTCATGCCTTTTTATTATTATTATTTATTATATTTATACTAAAATTCACTTAGAGTGAGCACCATTCAATCCAAATAGAAAAAAATGATTGAATTGATATATTTCGATTTTCTTATTTAATATTAAGTATTGTTTATTCTATTATAAATAATTATTTATTTTTATTTTAATAAAATTTAATAAGTTATATTTTTTTATTATTTTACTCTTATTATATTAATTTGAATCAGTGTGAGCAGTGAATACTAAATAATTTTATTAAAAAAATAGTTTTTTTTTTTATTTCAAAATAAATGTTATAGTTGTAAAATACACAAATATTAAGAAAAATTATTTAGACTATGTTAATGTTTACTATCTCCTAATTTAATATAATTATTTTTTTATTTTTTAAAAGATAATAAATATTTTTATTTTTTAAAATTTATATTAATTATATAAGAATAAATATATAAAGGTATTCTTAAAATAATAAGATAAAATATAATTTAAATAAGAAAATATAATAATTAAATTGGAACATATAAAAAAAAAACTAAATCATTTATTTTGAGACAGAAAAAATATTAATTATTTTAAAATAATATAATTAATTATAAAATAATTAACCGAACAACTAAATAAATCATCAATAAATACCCACAATATCTCAAATTTTACCGCTAGATTAGACATAGACATTATTAGCGAATTAACTAATACTCAAGGTTAAAATTGACAGTCATAACTATATAATTTTATATATGACTTAAATATACTGAATTAAAACTAAAAAATTAATTTTTTTTTTACACAATATTGTTACACCAATCATCCATATACATACATAATTTACTATCATTTATATCTTTATTGGGATAAAATTAATTTTAGATTACAATTACTTCTGTAATGAAATTGTAATATTTATCTTAAATATCTATTTAATTATTTGAGAGTGGCTTGTCCTCATGAAATTGATCCCAATAGATATTGAAAGTTAATGCAAAGTCATAAGTATTAAATCCATTTTGTCCTTTATTATAATTTTCACATTGTTCTAATCAAGTCCTTTTCACAATATCATGCATTGATGAAGTCCTTTCTTGTCTTTATACATACATTTTGTACTAGTCCTTTCTTGTCTTTATACATACATTTTGTACTACCATGTATCATTCCTTCTCATTTTCAATTATATAATTTAGGGGTGAAATTAAATTAAATTACCTCTTTCAATCATTTTGAAGGTGGACAAATAAAATCATTTTATATATTTATAAATTATTTCTTGATTTACTAATTAAGTTTTTTAAAAAATCGATTATGAGTCTATTGTTTAGAATAATATATATTTATAGATAGATTATATTTTGATATATGACATATTAATAAAATTAACTCTAGAAACATATATATAATTATATCCTTTTATTTTTTTTTTCCTCCTCTACATACAGGAACAAAACTATTAAAAATTTTATTTGATAGACAAAATTAATAGAAATATAAAAAATGAAGGTTAATTTTAAAAAAAAAAATTATAATAATTTTTATTTTAAAAATAATAATTAATTATATTTTTCATAGAAATATATTAAAATTAATTATTATTAATCTTTTATATTTATAAAATAAAAACTAATTAAATATTTTAGTATTTAAAATTATTTATAAAAATTTAATTTTGAAAGAATCAATTAAAAATCTGAAGGATTAAATAAAAAATTAAATTAATTATATAAGGATATAATATGTACTTTTAAATGTATTGGGATAAGGCTCACACCTATCCTCTGGTTATGACCTATATATATATTTGCCTTTTTTTTATTTAAAAAAAAAAAAAAAAAAAAAAAGCTCCATTAATTTCCAAGTTTCTTGTTCTCATTTGGGCCGGCCCAAGGAAAGTGGGGCCCTATAAAGAAATTGTCATTTAGCAGAATCAATGGCTTTCCCAAAGTAGAGGAACTAACAGGTAACCCAAAATGACAAAATGAAGTCTCTTGGAAACAGCTAAACTTATGTTAGCAAAACTTTGTGGAGGTGATAAAATTTCACAAAACTCCAATCAAATCAAAATAAATCTATATTTCGTCTTCTTTCTCTTTCCTTTTCAAAGACAAACTGTACAAAGAGACAAATCCCTTCAAAATTGAAATAAAAACACAAATAACACTCTCTAATTAGCTTCTAATTCTCTCTAAACACTATACTAATCATAATAATTATCATCATCATTAATGTCTAGAGCAATATTGAAGAACCACAACATAATTTAAAAATTTTTATTCACTTGTGTTTGATCAAAATTAATTTGATCTTATTGCGATTGATTGAGTAAAGAAAAAAAATAAAAGCAAGAGAGTTAAATTCTCTTTGTGGAAGCATGGGGTCAATCAAAAGTGAGAGCTCAATTTCATGCAGCAAAATGATACAGCCAACTTCTCCTAATAGCTCATCAAATATTTCTGAATCCAAGAAAATTGCACCGATGTCTTCTTCTTCTGGTATAGAAAATACAAACCTTACCCCACCAAGCCTTAGCTTCCCACCAGTGAAATTCGAGTTAGAAGGAGATGTAGAAGTCCAGTCGCCGGATAGTTCAATATGGGAGACATATTTCTCCGATCATTTGGATTCAGATTTCATGATATTATCTCCTGTAAGGAACATGCCGTCTCCACAGACATCGAGTTGCAATTACGACTATGTTCATGCAACGCAAGGGCAAAGTCCTTCGGGTTGTTCTCCTCGCCATGTATCTCATCAACTTGGGTCTTTTAGTAGCAGCAATCATAGAGGGAAAGGACAAAGCCCTCTCCATAGAGTTTTTAACTCTCCAAATAATCAATATATGCAAATTGAAACTCTTTCTTCTTTGCCTGCTAATATAGATTTCTTAGATGATTATAACAATAATAATAATAACAGTAATAATTGTCAGAGAGACAGACTTGGAGTAGGGTATCAGCCAACTAGATTTTCTTCTTGTACTAGTACTGGAAATTCTTCTCAATTGTTTGATATTCAAACTGCAATTCCTGCTGTTTTGGATGGTTTGCCCATTCGGAATTCTTCTTCTAGGTTTGGTGGATCGGTGAGTGAAACATCTTCAGCGGGCTCTCAACTCACTCAAGATAGAGATATTTATCAGATGGGTTCTTTGAGAAACGCACCACCATTGTCTCAACAATTACAACAAGAACAACAGGAGAAACAACCACCACCACCGCCTGGATCAACACCACTTCCAGAGCAGCAGCAACCGACCTTGATTGTGCCTCTTTCAATTGGTTCTGAGAAGGTGAATCTCTTTTTCACAACAGAAAAAAATAAGAATAATGTTAGGTACAGTGACTATGTGAACAGTGTAATAATGATACATATGTGACGAACACCTGATCACTTTCTCATTTTTCACATACCACTTCTCTTAATGCTTCACAGGTATTACTGTTACATTGTTTCGTATCATGTAGTTACTCACTATATTACTATAAGATAAAAACTTAATAAATACAGATAAGAATTAATAACAATAACAAGATTAACATGCTATTATAAAGATTTACTTACTGTTAATTATTATTATTTTAAATATCAAAAGATATTAAATAAAAGATATGTAATATATATTTTAACAGGAGCAAGACAGTGGACTTCAACTAGTGCACCTCCTCCTTGCTTGTGCAGAAGCAGCAGCCAAAGAAGACTACATGTTAGCAAGAAAATATCTGCACCACCTAAACCGAGTGGTCACACCACTGGGTGACTCCATGCAAAGAGTAGCATCTTGCTTCACTGAAGCCCTAAGTGATAGGCTCGCTGCAACTCTTACCACTAGACCTAGTACAAGCTGCGGTATAACAAAACCCTTTTCTCCTTGCGCTCCAAACGCAATGGAAAATCTCAAAATTTACCAAATCCTTTACCAAGCTTGCCCGTACATAAAATTCGCTCATTTCACTGCTAATCAAGCCATTTTTGAAGCATTTGAAGCAGAAGAACGAGTTCATGTTATTGATCTTGACATTCTTCAAGGCTATCAATGGCCAGCTTTTATGCAAGCATTAGCAGCTAGACCAGGTGGAGCTCCATTTCTTCGAATAACCGGAGTCGGATCATCCATAGATACTGTAAGAGAAACTGGCCGTTGCTTAACAGAACTAGCTCACTCTCTTCATGTTCCATTTGAGTTTCATCCAGTTGCTGAAGAATTACAAGACCTCAAACCCCACATGTTTAACAGAAGAGTTGGTGAAGCTCTAGCAGTTAACTCAGTTAACCGACTCCACCGAATTCCTGGTAACTGTCTTAGTAACTTATTAACCATGATTCGTAACCAAGCACCAAATATAGTAACCTTAGTTGAACAAGAAGCAAGTCATAACGGACCTTACTTTTTAGGTAGATTTCTTGAAGCATTACATTATTATTCAGCAATATTCGATTCGTTAGATGCTACATTTCCCCCGGATTCTACACAGAGGGCAAAAGTGGAACAGTATATATTTGCTCCAGAAATAAGGAACATTGTAGCATGTGAAGGAGCAGAGAGAATAGAAAGACATGAAAGATTGGAGAAATGGAGGAAATTAATGGAAGGGAAAGGATTTAAAGGAGTAGCTTTAAGTGCAAATGCTGTTACTCAATCAAAAATATTATTGGGTTTGTATTCTTGTGATGGGTATAGATTAACTGAAGAAAAAGGTTGCTTGCTTTTAGGGTGGCAAGATAGAGCCATACTTGCTGCTTCTGCATGGAGATGCTAAGAGTTTTTCTTTTTTTTTTGGGAAATTTTTAATTATGTAATGGTCTTGTTTTTGGGGCTTCTCTTGTTTGTTATTGAGGTTTTTTAATTAATTTATTAGTCATAAAAATATCTTCTATGTCCAAGAAGGGGGAAAAGGACAAGGAGAATGACGAGTCTATTTGTTTTTGTAGAAAGAAAAGTATTCTTAATTAAGAGGATTAATTAGATGGATATTATAAATTTATTTATTTATCTACTACTATATTTTTGTTTTGAATTAATTACTTGAGAAAGAAATTGATTTAATTGCACACAGGATATGGATTAAAAGTTATAAAAAGATCACTTCCGTCCTAGATGTCGTAACCATCGGACTGTAGGATTCCGTAAGAGTAATTTGGGTACATTTAACGTTAGCATCAATAATGGTTGTTCCCATGTTCAAATGTCAAGCCTATAAATCATCATTAACTCGTTAATTAAACAACACACATACACACACAAAAATTGAAAGCCCGCTTAATAATCAAATGCCAATCTCCTAAATTCTCTGATAATTCCTCCCCCTACAAAACTTTCTCATAAAAAAGAGGTCGAAAGATCAATAAAAACATAAAACTTTCGGATGAA
Organism: Aleurites moluccanus; assembly: GCA_948193065.1. Classification (NCBI taxonomy): domain Eukaryota; kingdom Viridiplantae; phylum Streptophyta; class Magnoliopsida; order Malpighiales; family Euphorbiaceae; genus Aleurites; species Aleurites moluccanus. Next base: position 13,059 of record CANXYC010346797.1, on the reverse strand, counting down.
ATATTACAGTTCCAGAAATTGAGAAAATATGTCTCAAAGATAAATATTTTATGCAAGTAATCAAGAAGGGGCAGAGATAACATATTCCACTAGTGATATGCTTAAGCAAGTATTAAACCCAAAGTCCTGTATAAAATAAAATCATAAAAACATTACTGCAGCTATAGAAATACAGAAACACGCATTTTATATGAAGCAAATGCATCATCACCAGCAGATTGTTACACGGGAATGCCCTCAAAACTAAGATAAGGCACTAAGGGATGGCACCATTTTTACAAATTATTATCTTTCCAGCAACCAGTTTCCGTGGTCATGACATCCTAGCAACTTCAAGGACACCTCACAAGCTTAAACCTGAATGAATGCCCTTTTCTATTACAATATAGAACATGAACAGAAATTTTTCCTTGGGGCGTCATCCACCTTTTTCTCTGTTCAAACATATAAAATAAACAAGTCTTGTAATCGAAAAAGAAAGCACATCTCAAGAGTATAGCTCATCATAAATTAGACACTTAAGAGGTTTTCATCTGAATGTATATTAAAATTAGGACATACTAAGAATAAACAGTAAGCATATAGAACTACCTGTTTTTGCTTTTGCTAAAGATGGCTGCACAACGACATGCATGGTGATAATCCCTTTCGGAAGCTCCCCAAAAGGAACACTACATTGGCCAACAGTCTTGTTGTTTTCCAAAATTTTTCCAGCATTTATCAGTTTGATGTCATTTGATGCCTTGGGTGCAATTTTCTTATCTACAGCAAATCAGAAAGCTTAGTGTTTTTTTTTTTTTCAACTTCTTATCAAAAGCAAATAATGTGTATTTTTACAAGTGTCATCATCTTGGAAGCCCAAGTATCTAAAATCCAAATAAAAGAAATACAAAAAATGCGCATGTGCAAAGAAACCAAACAATGTCCTGAAAATGTAAAAGAAAAAAAATAATCCCCCATGCAATGGAAAGAAAAGCAGCAGTACTCAACTAAGAGGGATATCTAATTCCAGAGCATCCCAGCCCCACAAAAAATAAATGGAGAGGAAAACAAGCATTATAATTACCAGTTTAATCTCTAAATACACTTACTAACAAGTGATATTAGCAAAATCGAAAGTCTACAACAACATCCATCGGTAACAAGCATGGCCAGAATTCTGGTTTTCTGAGCCCATTGGCACTTGACCAAAGCAGAGATCACCTTTACACTGCATTTCAGATTTTGGAGGAGAAGAAACTGGGAGTTTGAATGGGAACGGAAAGAAGAGTCTTTAAATATGCTCATTCACATCGTACGCTAGGCCTGGTTGAGGTTCAAACATTCTTTCCTGGCTTGGGCCTGACCGAACCAAGCCTAGCCCATGCCTCGTGAACAATAATATTTAACAACTCTTCCCTTTTATTAATAAGGTGGTTAGGCCCTGAACAAACATAAATTACAAGCCTTCCCACTTAGGAGACAGGCCTCAATCTAGCCGGGCCATGTCAAGCCCAAGGATACAATGCCCTACCAAGTCTGGCATTTTAGTAGGTTGAGACATGCAGGTGCCCAAGCCAAACAAGAACAGGAAATGTTAGAGTTAAAAATAAGAAAACAATTACAAAATTATTGCGTAAGCATTTTTTAGGTATTGAAAGGGAAACTCTCCGAAAACATTATCCTCCTAATGAAGAAAATTGCCAAAATAGGTTATCTATTTTCCCCTCAAACTTCCCTTCCCTTTCCCCAAATCCCCTTGACACTAGCATACCATTATCACAACGCCAAAAGGCAAACTGAGTCGTGAAAAGAGTAGTAGTGCTTACAAGATGAAATAGGTCCTTTGGCATTCACTTTGAATTTTTTTTCCCCAAAACCAGATTGAAGATCAAGGCATGGAGATAAAATAAAAAATAAGAGCAGTCAGTGCTTGTAGTCTTATAGACCAAGAAAAAATTCAAATATAATCCAACACAAGGAAACACATCTTACAGACAAGAAAGATGCATCTTGTGCAATTACTAAAAGCGAAATTCTATACAATCAGGACATGTGACAGACAACGAGTTTGTAGCCAAAAGTCAAATATACAGTAGGCATAGTTGAAGGATGAAACTTGCAAACCTATAACCCCTTTCCAATTCCCCCCACCCCAATCCCACAAAAAAAAATGCAATAAAGAAATTAAAGAAAGAGGAGCTCATGACAAAACCACATAATTTCAGAGAACCAATGTTGATATGATCAAACCTAATGCTTTCTTAATGCAAGGATTGCAACAAAAATAACCATAGTCTCAACAGGAAATCAAAAGCCCATTTCCACTTTAACACGTTATTAGGGCCAAAACCATTAATTTCATAAAAAGTTCCCTTACAAAGAAATTATCAGCAAAATAATTTTTTTTCAAGCACAGATAATAGATCAAAGTTTGAATAGTTTATAATGATGCTATTGAAACAAAGCTTGTATATGCCAGCAATTGATTTAGGCAAACACGAAATTGGAGGATCAGGAAAGTTAATATCAAGAAATGAATGAGCTTCAGAATTAAGCTTTGGCTTTGAACATTTACTTAAATTCAAATGGGAGCAAAAAAAAAAAAGAATATTCAAATGAGGACAGAGAAAAAATTCTGGCACATTCTCATATTATTTCGTTGATGATCCATGTTAGCACATTTCAAATAATGAAAATACTCCACCTCTAAAAGGAAAGAGAGTTTGCTAAACTATTAAGGATGGAAGGAATCTAAAGATGGTAAATCAATAATTGTTTTGTTTTTATTCCATAGGCATTAACTTCAATTCTCGATTTGTGGCCAACAAAGGCAACAATCTAGATCAGGAGCTTGTCCTTTATCAATGAGAGGGTAAGAAAATATTAAAGACACAAAAAACTCCTAACAATGATGTAGCAGTAAAAATAAAATAGAAAGAAAAAAGATGTCCAAAAGTAAATAAAACTTCAGTAAATTTACATGCTTGCCATGTAAATGGTGGGTATCCAATATCCATCCACTTATAGATCCCAAAAGATATCACTAACTAGTTTTAGGTGAATAAAAACGTGCCTACGAGGGGGGAAAAAAAGGTAAAACAAACACATAAAAATCAAGAGAAAAATTTATGCAATTATTCCTAGAGAGCAGCTGACTAACAATGACATCATAGTTTTGGATGGGGATAAAATGTCAAATTAGTCCCTGAATTATAGGCCAATGCCAAATTTGATCCAAAATCAACTATTTGGACAAATGAACACAGTTTTTATCTTGATCTGAGGAGTGAACAGAAGAATATTACTTAACATTTTATTTTAACAAAAAAATTTTAGGATTTTACGAAAAATGAAAATTTTCTGAAAAAAGGAACTAATCAATAAATTTTTATCCCTGCACATAAATTCTTAGGCTTCTAAAACTAAACGAAGTAAATAACAAACTAATCTTCTCCAACAAGAAGCAAAAAAATCCTATAGTCTATAGAATTTATTAAATAACGAGATGAAGGGGATGAAGAGATCATATAGGAGAATGCATGGGCTATCATCATTGCTTACTTTGAGAGAAAGGTCAAGAGCCCCAACAGTTTGATTTGTTAAACAGTTTCAACAAAAACATGATGCATTTAATTGTTATGGTAAAAATTTGACAGTGGAATTGACAAGATGAAAGTATGGTTAACAAGATGAAGGGTTAAGATAGTTTTAAAATATCAGCTGCAGAAAAGGAAATTTTAGTCCATGCATGTCTGAATTATCACCATTCAAATTTTAACTAAAACTAAGACTAAGCATATCTAGGGTAGACACCCTATCTATAACAATTACACCGAGTCCTGACAAAGGTATCCCCACATAATGACTTAACTACCACATCCAACCACAAGGTATATAACTATTTTGAATTCTAGTGTACTTGCCAAGGTGGAACTAGTCTAGGTCCTCCACCAGATAAATCATCCAACTCAAACAGCTAAGTGACAATAATGCACAGAGCACTATAGAATCTTGAATAGCCATGATGATAAAACCTGCATCAATCATTGTTTATGCATTTGAGCACTGTCATCCATGTTTGCAGTATTTAAAAAAGGACATAGAAAACAAAAAAACAAAAAATAGAGAGCCCAATTCGAAATCAATTCAGACAAGTATATACATTAATCATAAATGTTACCCAAAAAAGCAACTCTCCAGTCAATTGAAATGCTAAATATATCTACTCTTAGGACCAAATGTATGTAGGATCAAAAGAAGAAAAGGAAGTAACAATTTACTGTTAATAATTCCTGGTAAGTCAATTAAACAAGAAGTAAAAAATCCTGACCTTTAGGCCACTCAGTGACGATTCTTTCCTTGAGCATAGCCACAGTGGAGGCTGGTGAATACCTGAATGGACCAATATCCGATCCATCATATAATCTGAACTTAAGCTCTACCAGGTCCTCCTCCGGCATTTCGGCTTTGTAATCTTCACCACTTCAAAACAAAATCCTCAACCACGAAACACACACACTTCTCTTCAGAATTCAATCCACCACCACCACCACCACCACCAAAACAACAATAACAATTTCTTTACAATCTCTACAGTCTTACACAAAAAAAAAAAAAAAACACTCCAATTCAGTGTTCAATTTTCATTCCTTTTCTAAAACAAAAAACAAAACAAACAGAATAAAATGAGCAATTACTGAATTAATCATAAAATTGAACAAAACAACAAATACCTTGACCAGAAATTGCTATTATTCTTTAGGGTTTATGAGAGCCACGAACAGAGCAAAAACAATAAAGAGAGAAACCTAAGAACCCGACTCTATATAAGTTTTTTTTTTTTTTTTCAACAACTGTTTAATGGCCCATTTCTCTGCGCTCTTTCAATTTTCTACTTTTTTTTCTTTTTCTTTTTTTTTTTTAAGAGATTTTAAACTTTTTGAATCCTATCAGTAAATGTATAATATATATGGTTACTATTTTTGTGAGTTAAGAGTTTTATTCCACTGTTTACATTTTTTTCATTCCACTTCTTTTCCAATGTATACGTGGCCACTTTTTATTGGTTTATACTCTACGAGTGTTTTAGGTTGGTAAACAGGAGAATGGTTGTGCGTGTCTTTTTGTTCAGCCTTTCACACTGACCAAAAAGAATTTTCCAAAAAACTAAAATGAAAATTGCCAGTACGTGTTTGACAATTTTAATTAACGCGGTCGGTGATACACGGCCAGCGTGACAAAAAAAAATTCCGGAGTTTCTGTTAGTTTATATGTCATGTTCTTTTATCTTAAATTTTTTTTATACATTATATAATATATAAAAAATATTAATTATTAAAATATTTTAAAAAAATAAATAATATGATATATATAAAAATATAAGATAAAAAATAAAATATAAAAAATTAATTTAAATTTTTTATCTCATTGTATTTTTTATATTTTTTTATCATATTTTTTTTATATATCATATTATATATAAAAAAAATATTAATTATTAAAATATTAAAAAAATAATATAAAAAATATGAAATAAAAATAAGACATATAATAGATGATTCTAGGAAATCAATTGAAAAAAATATATATATATAATTTTACGAGTCATCACGCTAATTTTCCAGCGTGTGGAAAAAAATGACATGACATTGTTGGGCCATTGTGCTGCTATTTGGGTTAGGTGGGCCAGTGGTCTTGTTAACGGATAACAAACAAACTACATCGGCTTAACAAGCCTCGGTTTTGGGCTTTCCCCTATCTATGTTTTTTAAGCATTACAGAAGAAATTAATTAAATCTTAACGTTATTTTAAAAGTGATTTCAGTTTACCATTAGATTCAAACACAAGACAAGATATACTTGTCATAAAATTAATGTAAATTAAAATTAAAATTAAATTTTGACATTGTAATAGATAGAAATAGAATATTAATTTTAATTTTTTATTCCATTTAATATTTTATTTCTTATTTTATATTTCTCTACATATATTATATATTAATAAAAAATATTAACTGTTAAAATATTTTTAAAAAAATAATATAACACGTGCAGAAAATGGGACTAAGGGGGTGTTTGATAGAGCGATTGTTAAATGTGCAATTGGTGATTGACAAATCGTCAATCGCTAAAAGCAGCTTATAGCTGCTTATGAGATTTACCGATGAAAGAGAAATTTTGCCATAATCGAAGTTTTTAGTTGGTCAACTAAATAATATAAATTTTTTCAATTGGCGATGCGCATATTGACAATCGATAATTAAGGGTGTTTAATTGGCCAACCAAATAGAGAATATAAATTAACAGAATACACTTTTCTTGGAGGAAAAGAAAATTGACAGATGCAAAGATCTTATTATCGACAATATCTCTATGGAATAAAATCACTTCTATTGGAATTTTGTTCCTCGTTTTCCACTCAACTGTACCTTTAACTTACATTCAATGCTCATGTTTAATAGTTTGTAAAAATAAAGGCATAATTTGATACTTATCTTAATTCTAGAATTAGGATTATGTATCTGTTTGCCCTTTAGAGTTATCGATAATTTTTTAATTTATAATAATTAATTCAATCTATTTGATGAATTAAAAAATAAATTAAAAATTATTAATCGTTAGATACTGTATTTTTAATTGATAACTAATATTCTTCGAACATTCATTAAAAAATTAATTTTTATTAGCTGATAACTAATATTATATTTTTATTAAATTACCTCTATTATATTAGCCTTACAAAAATTATTATTAATAAAATTATTTTTCTTAAATTAATATTTAAGTGATATTTTGTTTAGAATTCTTTAAAAATAATAAATAATGACTATAATATTTGAAATAATATTACTATATTCACATTTTAAAAATATTATAAATATATAAAAAAATATATATATAATTTTCTTAATTATTACTTTTTTATTTTTACAATACATTAAAATTAAAAATGTATATAAATGAGTAAATTAGCAATTAAAGGTTGAGTAAACTAAATTTTTTTCAATTAAAGATTTCTTTTAATAGTTGATATATGTTTTGATTCTTATCATTTCAAAATTAAATAATTTAAATTTTTAAAATTTATTAATGACACAATATTTTTTATTTTTAATATATGTAAAATTAAAAATTAAGTTTACTACACTTTAGTCTCTAATCATGTTAATTAGATTGAATTTTGGTTTTGGCAACTTTAACTTTTAATTTTATTTTAATTCTTTTAAATCATGTATATTTATTGAAGGTAATATAAAAAAATTTTGAATGTATGTTACCGTAAATGTATATCAGGAGATTTCTTGTTCAAATGGGTCTATGCCTATCACTTGAACAGTCCAAATCATTCAAAACGGTGTCAAATTGGCTCAAATTTACGGGTTGAGGGTGTGTATTTTTACACAGCAGCCTCTTATGTGGTCCATTTTAGGTATTTAGAAAATTTTATAAAATTTTATAAAAATTATATTTTGCTAGTATTTAATGTAATGAATCTATTGATATATTTTTTTATGCTAAACAAAAATCATTTGGACAGCTAAAAATACATTAAAAATACGTTAAATCTAGACCGTTAAATATAATACATAAAATTTCTAATGCATTTTTAGCTATCCAAATGATTTTTGTTTAGCATAAAAAATATATCAATAGATTCATTACATTAAATACTAGCAAAATATAATTTTTAAAAAATTTTATAAAATTTTCTAAATATCTAAAATGGACCACATGAGGGACTACTGTGTAAAAATACACAGCAGCCCTCCTCAATCCCAAATTTACAAATGGGTCAATAATATTTTTGAGATGAGAGGTGACCCATACTAGTGGTAGAAGATTAAATTAAATTAAATTAAATCAAAATTATAATTTTATAATTTATTTAGTTTAATTTAATTTAAAAAATAAAATAAATCAAAAATTTTGATTTAATTTATGATTTTAGTATTTTTTTTCAGTTTTAAACTGAAATTATATATATATATATTATTATAATTAAATATATTTTATTTTATTTTATATACAACCACATATTTTTTTAACTTAATATTAATTTAAAATTTAAAAAAATATCATCCATGAAAATAAATTAAATATAAATAAAAAAATATAATTTTTGAGAAAAATATAAATTTTGAGAATATTAATTAATAAAATAGTCAAATTTTAAATTATATAATATTTAATTATTTTTAAAAAAAAATTATTATCAATACTCTATTGATATTTTTCTCTAAATTTATAATAAAATAATAATAATTTATAAAAAAAATATTTGATTTAAAATTATAAAAACAAATTAAAATTAAATCAATAATTTCACAATAATAATTATTTAATTTATTTTAATATTTTTTAAATTAAAAATATTAATTTAATTTAACAATAGTCTCTCAAATCAAATTAAAATCACCCCAAACTCATGCAAGGACCCAATATGACGTGCTCAAATGTACGGAATTTTGGTCGAAATCAAAAGTGACGTGGCAAGAGCGCATTTGGACCCAATAAAAATCTATCATATACACCACTTGTGTTGCGTGTGAATTTATTTTTTAATATTAATTTTATTAATAAAACTTATATATATATATATAATTTAAAAGAATTAATATAAAATCATGCTTTGTGCAAGTTATTTAAAGAAAAATAATTTTATTTTATAGAAAATTTTAAAACTTAAATCATAATATTTTTGTGAATGTTTTGGCACGCTAATTATTAAATTAAAATTTTATTGTCAAATAAAAATTTTGTTAAAATAAATTTTATCATAAACTATTAATAACATCTTAAAAAAAACACTCAAAATCGTTTAATCACGAAAATCTATTTGAAAATTTACTATCAAACACTCAAAATTAGGTTTACTTTTCGCAAATAAAATTGTTAACAAGTAGAAAGGTTGAATTCCTTTAACATATATACGTGGATGTAGCTCCATATTGCAAATTTCATACGTGTGCAAGTGAGCATCAACAGGCAAAAAGTGAAGGTGGACCATGATCCATGAATTATGGTGACGGACCCCTTTGGTTGTACGGACGAAACACGAGTTGGTGTAAATCTTTAAATTTTTTTCACGATTTTGGGTTCCAATACCCACAGGCCGTGCGTGGAAAGGTTCTTTCAGGTCAAGTTAAATCAAGTACCGTCAACAACGAATTGACCCACCCCATCTATATGGGACAACATGGTACCTACCAATTATGTGCGTTCGAAGAAGCAACTGTAGTAACTAGTAAATGTTACGGACAGGTTGAAACCTGAGAGATAGAGAGCCTTGTTTGTTGCATTTCTAAAGGTCGGTTTTACCGGAAAAATTATCCGGTCATAATCCGGAAGTTGGTTTTTCTTTATTTATTTTTATAAAAGCTGTTATAAGTTAATAACCTTGTTTTCAGTTAAAAAGCCAGTTAATAACCTTGTTCTTTCAATTCTCGTCTGAAACATGAAACGGTGTCGTTTAACACTAAGCAGAAAATTAGAAAGAACCGGCCATGGTTTAACATTTTTTTAAAATTAGAACTGTCGTATTCCGGTTTGAATTCTAATAAAAAAATATACTGAAACCTTTAATTTAGTGATAATGAAATCGTTTTCAGCATTGGAAAGGTCTTTAAGTTCTTCTTCCAATCTGAGCCAAATTGAGAAACTATAGAAAAGCATAAGAAATGAAAAATGTATACTATTAAACCAGTAGATAATATTATATAATATATAATTTTTTGTTTTTCTTTCTATACAGAGGAGGGAGCAATTACATTTCTCTCTGAAAACTCAGATTAGTAAAAACAAAAGCAACCCAAAGAACCCATAGAGAAAATTAGGTCAATAGAAAAAAAAAACAAGGAACCAAAAAAAAAAAGTAGAAAACTAACACACACGTCAATCTTGTAATCCAAAATAGAGTAAACTGATCAGAAACACAACTCCTCCTCTTCCTCTGCTTTCTTTTCTACTATAAAATTAAGTCATTACTTTTTCTTGTTTTTAATTTAATTAATATATAGCGATTAGCCAAATTGTCATTAGAGCCAGAGAGCACCAGCTTCTTTAAGAAGAGGGACAAGAGTACCATTAATATGAGAAGCCATAACTCTATCCATAGCACCAACAAGTTTACCACCAATGAAAACAACTGGAACAGCAGAGGAACTTCCAAGAAGTCTCATAAGAGCATTCTCCATCTCCTTTCCTCTGGGGTCTTCATCGAGCTCGTGCACTGTTGGGTTGACCCCCATCCCACAGAACAACCTCTTAATAGCATGGCACATGCAGCATGTGCTAATGCTAAAGATCACTACCGCATTCTCTGAAGCCAAACTCTCTATACGTTGCAATGGATCACCGCCGACGTTTCTTGGTGGCATATAAGACCCCCAAGATGACTCTGTTTGATACATTTTTTTTTTTCTCTCTATCAAGAAATCGAAGTATATGATAAGAAATTAACTGTGTTTTGGTTTACTATTTAGGAAAATGAAAGCTTTGGTGTGAAAGGATAAGCAAGAATTGCTTGCTATTTATAGAGGTGAAGAAGAGAAGGAGATGGAGAGGAGGGAAATACAATGAGGTGGAATGGAATCATTATTATTTTTCTTCTTTTGGTATAAGTGGTTTTTTTATTTATTTATATATATATATATATATATATATATATATATATATAATAATGAAGGGTAATTTTGTCATAAAAAATTTGATCTGTCATGTAGTCGTCAGCGACTCAACGCATGCTAAAGAAAGATATTTTCTAGAGTAAAGGCCTTTTTAAGCTTTATGATCTTTGTCATCTTGCACTTCAAGAGACACTTTCCAGTTTCCAGTTTCAAGTTCCACCCAAAAATACAGGGAATATATATATATATATGGGCATAGTATCTAATAAAAAAAAAACCTACATTTAACGTTTAATTTGGTTATTTTTCATACATAATAATAGGTGAATTAAATAAATTAGACCAATAAATTTTTAATTTAATGGTACCTAACTTATTTTTAATTTTATTTTTTTAATAATAAAATGATATCATTGATCAATTTTTACACACTTTTAAATTTATTTAACTCATCTAATTAAAAGTAAATCATTTACTTTAAAAAAAATTATTTATAGTATAATTTTAAGAATTAAAAATTCGTTTTCATTCTTATTTTGATTATAAGGAGAATTGAAAAAAAATTAAAATATTTAAATTCTCTAATTATTATTGTGGTAAAAATTCTCCATAAATTATAATGAAAATTATTAATATTATATGTCTAAAATATTCAAAAAAATGTTATAAAAAAAATAGTTGTAAAAAAAAGGAAAAGGAAAATTAAATGGAGACATGAACGCAGGCTTTATCAGAAGGGAGTTGTTGGTTAATAGACGGCTATCCCAGTCATTCTTGTCGGTTCTACTACATTAATTTTATTTTATTTTATTTTCATTTACTTAATAGAAATATAGTAAATGAAAAGAGCTAAGGAACGTGGCCATCACAGACCTTTGCTCCCTTTTTTTTTTTTTTGACGTGACCTTCATGCGCATTTTTAGCACCTTCTCTTTGGACCCTATCAGCTTCATTGTACTCATTACGCCATCACCTTGATTTGATTTGATTTGATTCATTGCAACCTCTGGTTTTTCAGTACAAATTTTATTAACAATTTTTTTTTTATTTTAATTAAAAAATATTATATATAATACAAATATCAACCATCAAACAGTATAATCTGATATAAATAAAAAATAAATCTAAAAATCACAACTCATATTTAAGAGTCAAACTTACGAGATTTCAAAAAAGACAGTGATTTAAGAGGTCCAGTAAAAAAAAAAAAAATTCTTTTAATTTATAAAAAAAAACTTATTTTATCTATCAAAATTTTTTAAGTGTCATGTATTTTTTGTTTTTATCATTATTTATCATATTTCTTAATTCATTTTTAATTTTCGATTTATTCAGTATTTATTTGATACTCAGTTTATCCTAAATTAATTTCTTAACTTTTTTTTTGCATTTTACAATTTATCTTTAAATTAATCACTAAATTGAAATATCATTGATAAAAAAAAATAAAAATTGATTTAGAATATATTAATTCTTTTCATCATTTAAAATTATAAATTCATGAAAAAAATTGAAATTCTTAATAAAATTATAATCTTACTTCTCATCAAGATCAATAACACTAAATTAAAAATTTATTAATTATTATAATGTATGTTTTTATTTCAATTTTTGATAAGTAAATTTTTTATTTTCAATTTCTATGATGATGAGGAGGAGATTAGCTCGAATAGTTTTTGGATTGGGGACACATATTCTTTATCACATGTGGGTGTGCAAAGCAATGGATGGATGAATATTCTCTTGGCCCTTTGATTCTACTTAATTATAGTATTTGAGTTTTATTTGGATTTGGACGGTTTCTTTTTTCATTTGATATGAAATAAATCTTTATTAAAAGGCTAGAAAAAAGAATATTTCCTTTTTTTATTTGTATTTTTTAATAACTATGAATATTATTACAATAAAATTTCTATAAATTAATACTTGATAAATTAATATTTTTATTATATAATAATTTTTTATAATTCTAACTTAAATTAATAGGCTAAATTAATATTTAATTAATTAATAAAATTCATGAGTCCTGATAATATTATAATTATAGAGATTTTTCTGTAATTAGATATAATCTTTAATTAATTCTTCATTTGTGCATGGGGCTTTTTTACAGTTATAACTTAAGTTAATAAGCTAAATTGATATTCGATTAATTAATAGAATTTATGGGTCCCGATAATATTATAATTATAGAGATTTTCCTGTAATCAAATATAATCTTTAATTAATTCTTCATTTGTGCATGGGGCAAGCAAGCTAGCTACTTATATAGAACAAAAATCTTGAAATAGTAATTACGTATCTTTCCTTTTCATTTGGAACAAAATCGCTGGAAAAAGATCCCTTGGTTTATATATATATATATATATATATATATATATATATATATATATATATATATATATATATATATATATATATATTTAAGGTCTACCATGTGTTTGTGTGAGAT
>CANXYC010346795.1:0-10199 GCA_948193065.1 Aleurites moluccanus | reverse complement strand
ACTCTAGGCCTAAAAATTAGGTCATATTACATGCATATATATATATTCCATGCATTCACACATAATATAACACATCAATAAGAAAGGAAAAATTATTTCCTTAAAGGTCCCTATTAGGGTTTAGGCTAAGGTGTTACATTCGGCAAGCCAATTTTGCTCTGAACCCTAACCTATTATCTTGTCATTGTGTGTTACCTTGTGTTTGATAATTTGCATAGTTAATTTGTCATTGGCTTGTTGGTTTGCATGCCATAGGCCTACCAATTGAATACCATTGTCATTTGTGATAATGGTATGCCAATTGACCTATTAGATTCGACCACCGAACCAATTCTTGTACCTTATCTTTATTGTTTATCATAATAGATATTCTTGCCTATTTGTTATGATTCACTATGCCATTGATTCATATCTCATGTGATTTGATTGATTTTGACCATATTGACTATGAGGGTACCATTGTTGCATAATGGTATCAATTGAGATGTGACTTCTTTCTATTGGCTTAATTGAGGTTGACAGAGCTGTCTCACCGACAAGATAGTGTGTATGTACTGTCGGCAATGTGTATATTGACTTTGATGCCCTAGCTGGGAAGGGTTTATGGTTCCAGCCATAGGACCTGATCAGTTTTATGATTATGTGATATGTGAGAGACTATGAGATTATACATAGTCTGCGAGTACGGGTCCCTTTTATCTGTCTGACCATGATATTTACCCTACTTGTTTATGACCATTGTTATTTCATACTTTCACCGATACTGATTCTATCATTCTTATGATTTACCCAGTATTATTGATTTATATCATGTATAAACCATTATCGAACTTATATTTCATTGTGATGCATGTAAATTCATTGAGTATCTTTCATACTCATCCTTTTGTTTGTTTACCCCATTTCAGGAAAGGAGTACGTTGCAGAATCCTGACATCTGTCTTCCGTGGATTTCTACTACAGTTTATTTGTATAAATTCTGGATTTCTGTATTATTATTTGAGGTTTCTTTGTTTAGCTGCTCCATGGGTATGTATGGGTTAGTTAGGAGATTAATATTGTGAATGATATATTGATAATTATATTTTGAGTTATATGATAGTTTATGATGTTATATATGAATGTACAACCCATTACAAAATGTTTGATAGGATAACAGAATGAGTAACAGGATAATATAATGGATGGTAATTAATAAATGAATAATTAATTGAGGTTTATAGATTGTGCATATGGTACTGGGTTCTACAGGTGCCGGTCGCATTGGCATTTCTCGTGCCCTAGGACCGTCGCTACTCGGGAAATCGAGTCTTAATAGAGGTTGTATCAAAGCACTAGGTTTACAGAATGTGAATCTGGTAACAGATGAATAGTGATAAAATTACAGAGGAATAGTGATTAGTTACAGAATGGGGTAGAATTAAGTATACCATGGAGCATAGGACTTCATTTGTCATCTATTGCTGTTATCGTCTGTTATATGTCTATATTCTACTTTTTTACTGTATTCTAAAACTCTTTCCGTATTTTTTTCGGCAGATTATAGATATGTCTGACAGCAGAGACAGAGACACCAGGGAGGCTAGGTTTGCCTCCAATGAGTCCCTAGTAAGAGAGATTAGTATACTAGAGGGTCCATCTCAATTTCAATGGACTACAGAGGACACAGAGAGAGAAGATGTCCCATGGAGGGTAGAGATGATGAGAGATATAATGGAGTTAAGGAGGGAGTTAACTGATTTGAGGAGAGAGAGACAGCAGGTACAACCAGTGTCTGCTCCTGAAATGGTACCTCCACCATTAGTATCTGAGGCAGTGGCACAGGCTCTTGTGCAGCTAGTAGGGGCTCAGAGGGAGCTAGCTATGCTGGGAGGCAAAAGAGAGATGGACGAGGGAGGAGTATCCATGTTTAGTTTTCTGAAGCTTAACTTGCTTGAGTTCAGAGGGGATGGAGATACGGACCCGATTGACTTTTTGGAGGGGGTAGAGAAGGTAGTGAGGAAACTACCTTGTTCTGAGTTAAGATCAATGGAGTTAGTGGGCTTATTGTTAAAGGGTAAGGCCTGGACTTGGTTCTTGAGACATGTAGAGATCAGGCTATATGGAGAGCACCCACCTACTTGGGTAGAGTTCTGACAGGGTTTAATTGAGGAGTTTATCACTGAAGGTGTTAGGGCCCGTAATTTGGTTAGATTTGAGCAGTTAGAGCAAGGGGATCAATCAGTAGAAGAATATACCGAGGAGGTTATTCGGTTGAGTAGGTATGTTGCTCATTTAGTACCGACAGAGGTTGATATGATTAGTAGATTTTGGAGGGGTTTACGTGAGGCACCTCATTATGCCTTTTTAACTATAGATTTCCCTTCTTTGACTATAGTAATTGACAAGGCTATGCTGATAGAGGAAAAGTATAAGACTGAGGAAGCCAAGAGGGAATAAAAGAGGAAGGACGGTCCTGAATTACAGGCTAGAAAGGGGGAGAGCATCTCCCATCTTAGACAGGTAGAGTTAGTACCCCGAATTGAGCAGGGATCATCTAGGAGTAGACAGAGGAAGAGATTGTGGAGTAAGGGACCACCTGTGGTATGGTCTACATCTAATTTCTCACAAGGTTCTTCTAGATCAGTGACACGGGCATCTGGAATGCCAGTTTGTAGGTCTTATGGTCGGAGACATGGAGGGGAGTGTTGGAGGTAGACTGGTGCATGTTTAAAGTGTTGCCAATAAGGTCACTTTGTTAACAGGTGTCATTTGAGGGCCGATCAGCAGCCATTAGTCACAGTTTCTTAGCTAGTGGTTCAGGCTAGTCAAAATATGGGTAGAGAGGCTATAGCTATAGGCAGAGGCAGGGGACAACAGGCTTCTAGTAGTAGTCAGGCTTCAGTTTGTAGGGGTTAGAGAAGAGTTTCTATTGTTAACACTCAGGAGATACAGAGATCTGATAATGTTGGGATAGGTGACTTAAACAGGGAATGATGTAACCTATGCATTGATTGACCTTGGTACCATACACTTTTGGTTCACATCAGTAAATAGAGAGAGTTAAATTATTGAATGTATCTTAGAGACAATTGCACTTATGGAGAAAAATGTATAAGTAAATTATGGTTATCTGAGATGTGATATTTAAATTATGGTAATGTTTACTTGTTAAATTGATAGAGTTATTTGTGTTGCTATTAATGTAATATTTGGTATTGAATGGTAAACTGTCCATTTAGTAATCATTGATTGTTATGAAAAGAAAGTCAAATTCTGATTGCCAGAATTTAAATTTCAAAATGATAGGTATGGAATTAGAATCAATGTCATTTCTATGATTTCAACTAAAAAGATAATAAAGAAGGAATTGTACAATGTATTTGATATAAGTAGTGAATGTGTAATAAGGATTGATTATATATTTATGAATAGAGAAGTTCTTTGATATATTTTTTCCATGTAGTTATAAAACAATATTCAAAGATTAATTAGATAGTAAAGAGTTAAGAAGAAAATATACTCAAGGACTGTTTAGGACCTGATATGGATACTATAAGTTTCTGATATTGTAATATGGATTAATTAATGATTTAATTGCATATATGAATTTAATGAATATAGTGTTTAAGTTATGTAATGGATAAATTTATAAATGGCATTCTTATTTGATTTAAGAGTGAAGAGGAATATGTAGAGCATTTGAGGATTATGTTATAGACATTATGAGAGTATATGCCAAGCTGAATATATATATATATATATATATATATATATTAGATTATTTGAATGTGTTTTATGGATCATATAGTATGTGAAGATAGTAACAAGAATAATTTTAAAGGTAAAAGCAATAATTAATTTACCTTAGTATAATAATGTTCTAAGGTTGTAATTCTTGGAAAAGGAAAATTCTATAAGAAATTATAAAAGATTTTCCTAGGATTTCAACTTTGATTGATTAAGTTGACAAGTAAATAAGAGAAGTATTAATGGACATATGAATGTGAAAGTATAGCTTCTAGACATTGAAGTTCTGCTTCATGAATAGTATAGAGTTAATATTATCATCAGTGAATGATAATTTTATAGAGTACTATAATGATTCCAGAATTGGATTCAGATGTGTGATAGAGGAATGATTGCAGATGTTTCTTGATAGTTAGAGAACCAAAGGACGAATTACTCAATATATGATTTGAAATAGCAGCAATAGTTTTTGTATTGGATATTTAAGAATATTGTGAATGATGTTAAGTGTGAAAATGAAGGAATCATAAGGACCTTCTATATGTGTATAGTATATAATGCAAGTAGAAGAGTCTGAATCTTAGATAATGAAGATGAGTTAATGGTTATAGAATGGTGATTGTGAAAAATTTTGTCATTTAAGTAAAGTTAACACTGTAACAGATGTTCTTAGTCAAAAGACTATGGGTAGTTTAATTCATATCTTTATTGCTAAAGGACCACTGAATTCTGCAATGAATGAGTAAAGTGATATGGGCATGGAGTTAGATTTGGATCCCAGGATCAAAACCAGGCTCTAATAGCCTACTTCCAGATTCAACTATTACTAAGTGATGATATTAAAGTAACAAGAGATCGGAATCCATATCTTGTGTAGTTAAAGGAAAAATGTTCAAAAGGATAAAACATTGAAAGTTCACAAATATAAATGGTAATTTGAAAGGCGATAAATAACTATGTGTGGCCAATGGTAAAGTGCTCCGAGATTGAAAGTTAAGAAAAGTCTATTATTGATGACATAATATGAAAAGATAATGTGGTTAAGTGTGTCTAAAAATGTTAACCTATTAATAGAATAAGATTGAACATTAGAAGCCATCGAGTTGACACAGATAATACAATTAACTGAATGGATCTGGGAACAAGTTAATTTATATAGTTATACCTGTGGCAATGATTGCTGATGGAGGGATATAGTTTTTTTCTTATCTTTTGACAAAAGTTTCAAACAGCTACGAATATACTATTATGATTTAGTATAGCATTTCATTCATAAACAGATGGACAGTCAGAGCGAATGATATAGACAGTAGAAATATGTTAAGGTTAAGTGTACTGAAATTTAAAGGTTATGGTGATAAGTAAATGTCACTGATTGAATTTCCATTTAGCAACAATATTAATCTTTTATTGGTATGACTCCATTTGATGCACTAAATGGTAGGAAATGTAGATTTTCAATGTGTTGAATGGAGTCAAATAAAAGAAGCAGTTAGAGGAGCCAAAGTGATTAGAGAGATTATGGAAAAATGTTATTATGATCGAGAGTAAATGAGGACTGCATTTGGTAGTCAGAAGGGTTGTACAGATCTAAAAAGAAAGGAAGTTTATTTCGTATTGGTAATCCTATTTTCCTTAATATTTTCTTAGAAAAGTATTATAAAAATTGGTAAGAAGAAAAGCTAGCACTGAGATATGTGAGACAGTTGAAGTATTGAAAGAATTAGCAAGGTAACTTACAATTTGGTTTTTTCTTTCAGAATGAACCATATTTCTCTAATATTCCATATCTTGTTACTATGGAAATAAGTGTCAGACCTGTTACATGTGTTGGAAGTGTAAGTGTTGATATTAAGGAGGAAATGCCATAAGAGTAGGATTAATAGAAGGTGTAAATTGTCAAGTCCGACAATTTTTGAATAAAAGAGTTTTCAATGGTAAAAGTATGGTAAAAGAATCAGATTATGGATAAAGGTACATGAGAAAGTGAACAAATATAGAGACTAAATATATGTCTTGTTAGAATACTGAGATGCGCATATTTTATTTAAATTCGAGGACGAATTTATTTGTAGGGGGTAGAATGTAATACCCTATAAATTCCTAACCCATGTGCATGAATTAATTCTTAGTATGTAGTCTATTAGTCTTGAATTGATGGGAAATAATTTTAGAAACACAGTTAGAAAGCAAATTTGAAACTTTTCCGGAAACTGGCGTTGTCGGGACACTGCCAAGAAATTAGCAGTCCGGTCAATAGAAGAATTTCTGAAGTTGGATTAGGGGTAAAATATGACCATAATTTGTGTGTAATTTTTGTAAAAAGAAATAAGTGAAAATCATTTAGGAATACTGAAAAGTGAATACTGGCATTTTGGTAAATAAAGGGTACTTCAAGGGGAATAGTGAAAATGAGTCGGTCAGAGTTACAGAATGACTCCAGAATTTTTTTATAAATAAGGATAAATTAAAATAATCATATTTCCTTTACACTTGTATCAAAATCTTAACAAAACTTTCGGAATAAATTTCAGAATATTTAAGGACCAAAATGCAAAGATTGAAACTTGAGGGATTAAGTTATAATCTAGCAATCATTCTTGTCTTATATGGCGCTGTAAATCATGATTTTCTGGCAGCTCTTCCTCTCCATTTTTGTTCTTCTTTTGCCGTGTACCATTTCCTTCATTTCCAAAATTGATTTTCCATTTCCTTATGGATTTTCTTGAAATTTTTATGGAAATATACTAATTCAAGGTTGCTTATCTCAATTCTACCATCAATTTAAGGTGAGGAGCAAAGATTAAGGAGGACTATTGCTTGAGAAATTCGGCCATGGAGGGTGGTTTTTGGTAAGTAGTTAGTTTGTTTGATTTGATTAATGTTTTAGTGATTATTTAGGTTGAATTGAATGGGTAATTAGTTTAATTGCATTAGATTATCCATAATTGAAAGTAAGTGCAATTTGAATGTTGAATTTGAAGTTGTAAAGGGTGAGATGTTGAATTAGTGTTAGGAATGTCAAATTGATGTTAGAAATGTTCAATTGGATATGAATGAACAACTAATTGATAGTTAATTTGATGTGAAATTGTAGATTGAAGGAATTGAGTTTTCAAAGTTTGCTCTATGTAGGGATTTTGGTGAGTTGGTGGAAATTAGCTATTTCATTGGCATTTGAAAGGCTTAGGTGAGTTTACATTGCATCAAATTACTTGAATTATTGATTAAATTGTTGAATTGAATTCAATTGTGCAAAACCCAACTTGGCCGAATCCATTATGCCCTAAGTTTGCCTATGCTTTTGTTTGATTTGCCTTGGTTTTTCCTTTCCAAATTGACCCTAATTTAATGTTGTTTAATCTTGCTTTTGACACCCTTGTGTTATTGAATATTGTACCTTCTATTTGATTGAATCGGCAAGCCAATTTTTCTCTGAACCCTAACCTATTGGCTTGTCATTGTGTGTTACCTTGTGTTTGATAATTTTCCTAGTTTATCTGTCATTGGCTTATTAGTTTGAAAGCCATAGGCCTACAAATTGAATACCATTGTCATTTGTGATAATGGTATGCCAATTGACCTATTGGATTCGGCCACCGAACCAACACTTGTACCTTATCTTTATTGCTTATCCTAACATATATTCTTGCCTATTTGTTATGATTCATTATGCCATTGATTTATATTTCATGTGATTTGATTGATTTTGACCATATTGACTATGAGGGTACCATTGTTGCATAATGGTATCAATTGAGATGTGACTTCTTTATATTCGCTTAATTGTGGTTGACAGAGCTGCCTCACCGACAGGGTAGTGGGTACATACTGTCGGCAATGTGCACATTGACTTTGATACCCTAGCTAGGAAGGGTTTATGGTTCTAGCCATAGGACCTAATCAGTCTTATGATTATGTGATATGTGAGAGACTCTGAGATTATACATAGTCTGCGAGTACGAGGCCCTTTTATCTGTCTGACCATGATATTTACCCTACTTGTTTATGACCATTGTTATTTCATACTTTCACCGATACTGATTCTGTCATTCTTATGGTTTACCCTGTATTATTGATTTATATCTTGTATAAACCATTATCAAACTTATATTTCATTGTGATTCATGTAAATTCACTGAGTATTTTTCATACTCATCCTTTTGTTTGTTTACCCCATTTCAGGAAAGGAGTAAGTTGCAGAATCCTGACATCTGTCTTCCGTGGATTTCTGCTGCAGTTTATTTGTATAAATTCTGGATTTCTGTATTATTATTTGAGATTTCTTTATTTAGTTGCTCCATGGGTATGTATGGGCTAGTTAGGAGATTAATATTGTGAATGATATATTGATAATTATATTTTGAGTTATATGATGGTTTATGATGTTATATATGAATGTACAGCCCGTTACAAAATGTTTGACAGGATAACATAATGAGTAATAGGATAATATAATTGATGGTAATTAATAAATGAATAATTAATTGAGGTTTATAGATTGTGCATATGGTACTGGGTTCTACGGGTGCCGGTCGCCATTGGCATTTCTCGTACCCTAGGACCGTCGCGACTCGAGAAACCGTGTCATGATAGTTGTGTATTTCCTTTTTGGCCGAATTAAGTTGAGGGAATTTGGGGAAAATTATTTTTGTGATTCAATTGAGAAATTAATGATATGTATGGTGTTAAATAGATGTCATTAATAGTATTGGAATGATGAATTGTAAATCGAATTTCAATTTTGGATTAGGCATTGGAACTGAATTTAAGGATTAGGGTTTTGTGTGAAATTTGTTCAAGAATTTTGCAATTGGATGTTTGAACCTTTAATTGGCATGGTGAATTGATGTTTGAATGCTAGAATTGGAAGAAATTATAAGAGAGAAAGAAAGCCCCTTTGGACCGAAAAAGTGAAAATTTGCTTGGCTTTGGTTAAATTGGTTAGTTAAATGTGTAATTGGTAGTTTGAATTAGTTAATTATAGGTTTAATTGAGGAATTAATGGTTGGTTTGGGAAAAACCCCCAAAACCGAACCTAATTAGGGCAAGCTTGAGAAAATTGGTTTGAATTTGTATAATTGAGCTTGGAATTGTCTAATTGGTGTGTTTAATTATAGAATTGTGAAGTTTAATTGCAAAAATATGGCTTAGATGATTTAGGCCCATTGGGTCGAATAGAATGTCACGACCCAACCTGGGAGCCACGACGGTCCTAGGGTTCGGGTGTTGCTTAAGCTACTAGTACCACGAAGAACCCAATTAACTATACTATATAGCATGCAATTCATATAAACAGCTTAATTAGTCTAAAAATGCTGCAGAAAATTCGACAGCATCTCCTCTAAAATATGACTATGCCCAAAAATAAAACAAGCAAATAGCACTTCTAATAATCATTCACAATCACTCTCAAGTCAATGATCCCTCTGGATCTCCAATAGCAACTTAATACATACATATATCTGTACATTCAGTCATTTCCATACATAGCATATCATATACATCTATAATATCATCAATATGCAAAACTATAAAGATGCAAACTTATACATATATCTACATGCCACTTCCTAATATACAGTACCATAAAACCTCTATTCTGTATAATATTTACATATTCTTTTAGAGTTTGATATTTACATGATCACTAGAAAACTTCCAAGGGAGGAGTAGGAGATGCCAATGGAAAGCGTGCCTCACTGCAGTCCTGAAAATTGTAAACCACTAATGGAGTGAGTATAAAAATACTCAGTGAATCCAAATGTATAAAAATGCAGTAAATGCTCATGAAAATGTAATTGCCCATATATGGCCTGAAAAATTCCATATAAGATGGCAAATAAATAATAAAGCAAGTATCTGTATAAATGTCATTATAAAAGTCATTTAAGTATCCAATGTATAAGATAGCACACATATGATATAACAGGATTGGGTTATTTTTTGAAATTCAGTTCTAAGCACTATCATAAAGTGCACTAGGGAATATAACATCTCTCCCTAGTAGGGGTTCTATAAATACATTAACCACGTATGGGATATTTTCCCTATGACTAGAGAATATAACATCCCTTTCTAGTAAGGGTCCATAAAACATAATGTGCACACAGTCGATGGAACTTACCAACTATACCATCACAATAGCACTGTTCTAAGATCATATGAGTGTGCCTTCAAATAACAGTAAATTCAGCATATTTATAGCTCATATAGCATTATAATAATCATATGTACATATATGAAGAATAATAGAATAAATTTTAAAATTGTAAAAAATTGGCCCGGCGGGGCCCAGTTGTGCTGCTGCAACTGGCTCCCAAATTACAGGTCCGTTTTGGGATTTTTGAGTAGTTTCTGGCTAACTATGTTACCAAAAGAGTTAGGTGGGCCATGAGGTACCGTTTCGAAGCTGAGGTCGAGACTAGATGATTGGGCCAAGTGGTGGCCCAATTGGCTTTCTGGATTTC
>CANXYC010346730.1:0-60190 GCA_948193065.1 Aleurites moluccanus | reverse complement strand
TTTTGCTAGTCTTAGCCTCCATTGTTGCAGTATTTCTTTATCCCAAAATAAGAACCAGCAGCTCTGATACCACTTGTTGGGATAACGCAGCGGGATAAATCACAATTATAGTGTATGAATAATTGTACAAAAATTATACCAAGAATAATTTCCAGGAAAGATTGGAGGAGTCACAATCGGTCTCACTTAAAACCCAATCTCCTTAGACAGAATTATATCTCGAATAATTAATTGCACAATATATCATAACTATTTTAGTGAAACAATATAATACTGCAGAAAATAATAAATAAATGATACAATAAATTTAACGTGGTTCACCCCTTTAATTAGGCTACGTCCACGGGTAAGTTTCAGATAAATCTTCCACTAATAAAATTAGTAGGTACACAGAGAGAGTCTTCCCTAGAATAACACTAGAGGAATAATACAATAATTTGAGATATATCCAAAATAGTGAAACTCAAAGTGTTTCCCAAAAATACCCAAAATAAAATTCTCTCACTATTTTGTCACTCACAATTTTAGAAATTATTTCCTAAACAAAAAAAAAATCACTCAAGATTTTTTTTTTTTTCTTTAGAGCTTTTGCTCTAGCTCACCACTCTCTCCCTTTCACTCTTATCACCCTTTGCTTTGCCCTTTCCTTGCCTTGCATTGTGCCATTCTTTGCATGGTTATTTATAGCCATGTAAAGAGCAAAACTTTCAACCAAAAATGGTTGATAGTTGAGTTGCAAATTAATGCACCGAATTCGGTGCTTGACTTTTCCTTTTTTTTTTTTTTTTTTTATAACAATAAATGGGCCCCATGTGGAGGGACCCAACATGAACCTCAATATGGAGAACGATTGGTAAGAGAAAATGATACCTAACTGACAAACAGAATAATCTAGGGCTTAAAACAGGCTCCCAAAAATTTTAGTTAGATCTGGGACGGCTTTGAGTAGTAGGATTTAAACAGGTTTGGGTGTGCATATGCAGTTTTTGCAGGGGCCCTGCCTACCGCAAAGTGAGTCATATCCAAACCCTGTATAATAGCAACAGAACCATTTTTCCTTTCATTTAGTGTTCACTGATCACTAATTCCAAATGTTATTAGGAATTTGGAAGAGGTTATTTTTTCAATAGCTTATTTCATCATCATTGAGAAGAAAACCTTCACATGGGGTGATAATCATCAGGTGAAGGTTTCTGTAGTTGCATAAATCTTCTAAATAACAGACCAAGTAGAAAAAAAATAACTAACACAAAATATCATATGCATCAAAGACACTCTATCATGCCTTAATCTCCTCTCAAACTTGTTCAGGACACTATTTCTCCCCAAATAATCCACCACATAAGGGTTCAAACCATTTGCATACACGTTTCACTATTTTTGCAGCAGATAAAGCTATTTGGGCCAACCACAGAAAAAACATCACCTATCAATTGCAAAAAGATTATGGAATGAGACAAGACAGCACATTAATATAGACATGGATTTGGAGAATAACCATAAAAAGGTGTTTCAAGAGTAGGGTATTTTTTCCCTCTCTCCGTCTCAACGGGAGAGGGGGAGGGGGAGGGGGTTTCCTACTTTTCAAAGACTTGCATTCCAACTTTTATACAACTGCAAATCTAATGATCAAATATGATAATCCATAAACTCACTCCTCTAGCTAGATATTCAACAGTAAAATTCTGCATGTATATAAACACAAATGAGGTGATGATTCAACATACAAACAACATCGTTGCGAGTAAAGGCATTTAGAAGTCTCTGTCTTTCAGTTGCAAGCCTTGAATTCCAATTCTACCACAAAGGAGCAAGCTAAGTCCTTCCTACTCTAATTTCCATTTTCACCCCGCTCTTTTGCTTTTACCCTTACTGTAACATGAGATTCACATTAGATTATTCTAGGAAATGAGTAACCAAGGATACAATATATTTGTATAGGGCCTTCAGCAGCCATGAAAAGATTAAGAAATTGAGAAAATAACTGAGAAGGCATTATTCAGTTGGCTTGATGGGCCCATATACAATGTCACACATGACATTCAGAGCTTGGCTGGCCCAGATGGGTGAAAGTCTAGGAGCGACTCGGAGGGCTAGGCTTGCCTTAAAATGTTTATATGTATATAATCATTTTCCATTTCCATTTACAAAACAAAATAATACACATATTAATATTGTGTAAAATTGATGCCAACACAACAATGTGGCCACAAAAAATATGAAAAAACTATGGATGAGGGTTTAGCTTGCATTCTTGCAATTAACTAGCCTTACATCAAAAATTTAAAAAAAAAAAAAAAACACTGAATAATCATACTTAAACTTACATAATATGTATATATACACAACTTGAGGCAGCATAAACTACAAAAAATTATTTGAATCTTCTGCTTTTAGGCAGAAAATGCAATGATTTTTTTATCTCTACCAAGTTCTTGTTGTCACAATGCTATTGCCTAAGCAACAAAGCTTTTGTTCCTTTTTCTTTCCAAAAGTCCTTCCATAAAAATTTTCTTCTTGTTCTCCAAATCCATCTGTTGCGAATTATCTCTATTCTTCAGTAATCTCCTTCTGGAATTCCAATTCGGAACGAAGAATAGCCATGTCGATGTGCATAAAATGGCGAATAACTTACCCCAGAAGATCAATACCAAAAGAGTCACGGTAAGCAAGAATAACCCTGTGTTGCAACCATAGTAGCCTGTCCCATTTTCTTGCACAATGTCTAACATTGTCTTCTTATTAGACTCCATTGAATTGTTTGATCCTAATAAAAGTCTTTCCTTATCACCTAATTCTATGGACCTCGTCGAATTTTGTGATGAAGCACATGATGTTGATGATAACCAAGTACAAGAATTCACTGATGCAGAATTAGAAATAATTATTCTACCACTTTTCTTGGCAAACATTTTATGTAATGATTTTTCCTTTACTGGTTTCAATTCTTTTTCTACTTTGGTTGATGGGTCTGATCCTTTTGACTGCTTCAACTTCTTTATTGCTGCCTTTTTTCTGATCTTCTTAGCCTATAAAATAACAAGACAAAATTTGATTAATGATGGAGCTAGAAATTTGACTTTAAAGCTAAAATTTGACTAATAGTATATAACAAAAATAAAATAGAAGAAACCAAATATTGTAATGCTATTAGAATATAACAAGTAATAATATGTGGCTATGACAAAAAGTTAATAGTGTAAAAATAAAAGGAAAATTAGACTAAAAGAGCATAAATTTGCAATATATAGCGAAAGTAATATGCACATTATTTAACAAGAAAAATTAAAAAATTGAGAGAATCAAAACTATTAAACACTGAAATTATACATAATAGGTATTGGAGCGTTTTATCCTTTTGGATTCCATCCGATTCGAACTCAAATTTAGTCGGAGTTAATATAGCTACCCGATATCAGACGGTTTTAAAAAAAAAATCCTGTTGAGCACTGAAATTATACAAAATTCATGGGATATACCATTTTCTCTGTTCTTAGAGCAAGTAACACCTAAGATTCAAAAACAGAACATCAATATAAAAACAGGGCAAAACAGAGCATCAAAAGTATTATCATTGTTGGACTAGTATATTAAATTCAAATAATCCTTAATTACTAACAAAAAGAAAATCAATTAGTAAATACTAACCAATGATGTCTCGAACAAAACAGCTTTGACTAATCTTAAGAATTTGTTATGATTTTTATTTTTCCGGTTACCCACAACATCTTTCTCCACCGATGGCGATGGTGACGATGATGGTTGTGATAGTAAAGCAGGGTACATCCGTGAAAAAACTACTCCTCCGTCTTTATGGTCCATCTTAGCAAATTTAACTACGGAATTTCCCTTTACGCCGTTATCTGCACCGCCGCAGCCATCCATAACCACTGCCTGTCTGAAACATAACAAAAAACTCTTTCCTTTATTTATTTTATCATATTCTCTTCTTTTCTCGTCTTCGTTTTTGCTATTGTACTTGTAATTTTTGTGGGTCTTTGTAGAGAGCATGGGTTATTGAAAATAGTGTGTGTACTGGCGAAGATTTAGGGGGTGTTTGTGGGGAGAGAAAATTGTGGAGAATCTGATAAAATGAGGGAAAGAAAATAGAAGGGGGTTTTGTGTTTATATAAGGAAATGGCTTTTTTCAAAGTGGTTGGTTTTTTTAATGGCCGTTGGCGCCTTTTGCCGCTTTGTTTGCTCCGTTGATAAGTAATAGTGACATTTTAATTTTAATAATACTAATAATAATAAAATTGAAAATTAATTAATTAATACAATTTCTTGAAAATTTTTTAATTTATTTTATATGAATATTTTTATTTTTTAATATTCATAAAAAAAAATTTAACATGTAACATTGGTATTTAAAAAAATAATGTGATATCGAAAATTTTATTCTATGTAAGATAAGATAAAATAAAATAACAATAATATTATTAATAATAATAAACATTTAATATAAAAATTATATAAACATATAATTTTTTTTAATGTATTATTTAAAATTATTATATTATTTAATAAATAAAAATTATTATATTATTTAAAATAATACTAACACTTCCATCTAATTATACATATATAACGTTTACAATAATTTCAATAAATTATTATGATTAAAATGTTAAATAAAAATATAAAAATAATATAACCTTTCGACTTTAAAAAAAATTGTAACTTAAATCATAATACAATATTTATGATCATTATAACAAATTAAATGTATTGCAAACATTATAATAGACAATAATTTTAAAATTTATAATGAAAATATTAGTTTTTTATTAATTTTTAAAATAATTTATTATATTTTATTCTAATTAATTTTTCATTTATAGCATAATATATAGTTCAAACAAATTATTAAGATAATTTAAATTTTTATAATCAAAATATTTTAATAAAATTTGTAATTCTAAATCATGTATTATAATAATTCTAATAAATCATTATAATTAAACTATTAAATAAAAATACAAAATAATATAGCATTTGAATTATTATCACTTGAAAAAAAATTTATAATCTGAATCATGAACACAATTATGACAAAATTAAATGTATTATAAACATAATAATGAGAAAAGACTTTTAAAATTCATAAGAAAAAGTTTAATTTTCTTATTAATTTTTAAATTTTAATCTAATTATTTTTCTTTATAGCATAATAGTTCAACACAAATTAATATGATAATTTAGATATGAAATAAAAAGATAAAATAATACAACTTAACTTTTTTTCAATTATTATCAATTTAAATAAATTTATAAACTCAAATAAAAATATCTTCTAACAGTAAGTGTTTTTGAACAATAATCTTATAATCGATTTTATCCTTTTTAACATTAAAAAAAAAATTATAAACCTAAAACATAAAATCATCATCATTATTACCATTATTTTTCAATTGAGACAATCAAATTAAATTAAAAATTTAGATATTAACTAAAGCCATGGATTAGATTGCTAATAGTAATAGAAAATAAGCCAATTTAGTCGAATCTCTTTGTCCAAATTCTACATGTATATAATTGGTCGCCAATTTTATTTTCTGGCACCTTTATTATTTTAGTTATTTTATTTTATTTATCTTGAAAGATTAATTAGTTAAATAAAAAATTAAATAATAGATATAAAAGATAATTTAACAGTTTCGAAATAATAAAAATAAAATTTAATGGAAAATAGATTGTTTAAAATTTTACTTCTCATATTGGTACATGTTTGCGATGAAAATATCTCTAATAGCATCAAAATAAAAGTAAAAAATTAGGTTTAATAAATAAATTTATTTTAAATTTTGTATTTTTTATAAGTGTAATTTTTTTTGTTAATTTTATCCTAATTCAAAAAATTTATTTTAATTTTATCGTGAATTCTAATAATAAGAAAAGTTCTATTAATTAAATGGTCAAAGTTAAATTGAACCTTAAAATTAAATTAAAGTTAATTCAACTCTTTAATTTTATAAATTTAATTATTTAAATTATAAATTTAATTTAATTTAATTATTAATAATTTAGTAAATTCACGGAGTTGAAGAATTTAATTAATTCTTATCAAAATTTAAATATTAAATTGGCTTATGATATAATTAATTTTAAGGTCAATTTTACTTTATTCTTAAAATTAATATTATTACATTCAATTTAATTTCAACAAAAAATTGCAATTAAATATTTAAATTTAGATAAAATTAATAAAAATAAAATTAATTACAAATACATAAATTTTAGGATAAATTTAACTACTAAGCCTAAAAATTAATTGTTTTTAGTCCATTTTCTCAAATATGATCTTAATCGTCTATTTTTTTTTTAAATTTATATATTTAGATGGATTTCAACTTATAATTTTTATTAGATAAAACTAAATATTCATTAATTGATAAAATAAAATAATATAAAATTATAAAACCTTATAATATTATAATTTTTTAAAATTAATATAAAAATAAATCAGAAATTATAAATAACAATAATAATAATTTTGACTTGAAAGATTAGATAGTAATAAATAATAATTATTTTTTTATTACTATTTTCTGTGAAATTAATTTAGACACCGGTAAAAATAAATTTGATACAAAAATAAAATTCATAATTATGATAGAATTATTGACTAAATAATAAATTAAAAAAATAATTCACCATAAAAGAGATAAAAATAAAATAAACAAATCACCAAAAGAAGGTATAAATATATATAAAATTGAATATTATTAAATAACAATAAAAACAGAACGAAAAAATAAAAGAGAATTTTAAATCCTAAAATGATATATAATTTATTAATGGTTGATGACAGTTATCAACTTGTTAAAAGTTATCATAGAAATATTGATATTAATTAAAGCCATAGTTATATATATTTTTTTTAATTAATCAAAAGAATAAATTTAATATATTGTGTAAGAAATATAATTTATGAAATGATTGATTCAAATTGAAAATGAAAACTACTAGCAGAATTGTATTGTTGTTATAACTAAATAAATAAGTTATATTTGATTTTTCCCCTCGAATATTGAAACCTTAGCCTTGTATTCAACGAGAAGTTGACCTCCAACTCTAAACATTTGAAATTTACATTAACTACATCTAGATAGAATATACTTTGTAGTTTCCTAATTGATCATAAATAAAAAATATTTTTTTTTCTCCCAAGTCAACTCCAAAGGAACACAATAAGTTAAAAATTGTTTAATAAGTTTGATTTGTTTTTAATTGGATTCAAGGAATAAATGTATATAACAAAATGACCTACAATATTATATTTTAATTATACATCAAAATAAAATAAAACATTTATTTTTTCTTCCATTAAGGAGCTATCTCCAATAAAATTGTTAGCTAGATTAATTTACTAATTGTCTAACTAGTCAATTTCAATGGGAAAAAAATTGTAATTAACTAAGTCCTAAATGTTTGCAATTTGTTTATAAGTGATTGTTACATGGATTATATAAAATATTAAATGAGTTTATATATAATTATATTATTTATTTTTAATAGTTAGTTTTTAAAATTAACACCCTTAATATTATATAAATTCTAATATTTATAAGAAAATATTATACTGCAAAAAATATTCATATACTTATCCTAATTAAATCATAATTCAAACTAAAATTTTAATTTTTTTTTTAATTTTCGGTATATTTCAGGTTTAGATCCTATTTGGTTAGTTATTTATAATAGCAGTTAGTTATTGCTGAAAGTTGTTAGTTGGTGACTATTATTTAATAGCTGATTGTTGTAAGTGTTTGATAAAATTATTATTATTAGTTATTAATTGTTACTACGTTTAATGACTATTAATGATAAATATTAATATTTATTTTTTATTTAAATATTATTTTTATATAATAATTTAATATTTTTAATTAAAAAAGCAAGAACTTTTTCAAAAAGCTCTGATTTGAAATTTTTTATTAATAACAGCTGTTTGACTACCTAACAACTAACAAATGTCAGTAAACAAATGCTATGATGTAGTTGTTGGAAATTAAAAAGTTAACAGCTGCATCAAAAAGTTTTACTAAACATATATTTAGTTTGATTTCAATTCTTATCTCATGATGGATTTATCTAAATTATTTTTTGCCCATATTAAGCTTTCAATTTTACCACCGTAGTGAATTTTTTCAATTATTTTTCGCTTGATAATAGGCTTTTAAATTTATTTTTTCTTCCGTATTGGACTTTCAATTATATTAATCAAATTCTCAATATAAATTTATAAGTGTTAACTAAATTTTTGAATCATATAGTTAAACTAAATCTGAGTTGTATATATATATATATTTAACCAGAACGTCAATAATTTAAATGAGGAGAATGTGATATCTTTATATATAATGTCTCTTTTTCATATCCAAAAAAAACTTACTATACGAAATATATAGGATCTTAATAAACTACCATTAATATTCTTAGATTAATTTTTAGATCATGTATTTAGGTCCAACTTCTTCCCTAGTTGTTAGGTCAATAATTTATACGTGCCTGAGTTGTTACAATTATATACTCTTCTTTCAAATTCAGCTCTTTTTCTGCTAAAGAAAAATTTTTCTGTCCCTTTTGGTCTTTTCCCGTCTCTTTCTGATTAAGGGTTTTTTCGATTTGACTTCTATTCTCGGTTTTGTAGATGTTGTTGGTTTTTTTTTTTTTAAGATAACTGTTGATTTGTGAAAATTGAAGAGAAGAATTTTGAAACAATATAAAGAAAAAAAAAAAAAAGAAGGAAAAAGCCAAGAAGAATGTCTTTGGAGAGAAGAGGATAATATAACTTTTATAAAATTTTATAGGGTTAATTAAAAAAAAATAATCATAAAATTATCACGAATTAAAAATTTTAATAATTTTATACTTATATTTTTAATTTTTGATAAATTTAACATAAAATATAAATTTGGTTAGAGCTCAGGTACCATAGTTAATATGACAAGCTTATGTGATATTTTTTATTATTATTTTTGTCACGTCGATATCTGATTAAAAAATTAAATTGAATTAACCGAATTAAGTCGAACCAAATCAATTTGAATCGGTTAGTTTGATCAATTTTTTTGAAATTTTGATTTTTTATTTGGGCTGATTTTCTTAAAAAAACCGAATAAACCAAACCAATATACATATACATATATATACATATATATATATATATACATATATATATATATATATATATACATATATATTTTATTTAAATAACCTAAATAACTGAATAATCAAATCAAAATATGTCAGTTTAATTTGAATAACTTGTTTTCTATTTCAATTCGATTCGGTTTAATTATTTCGATTTTTAAAAGAAAATCGAAATATCCAAACTGAATCTAACCAATTTTAACAGATCAATATTTTTTATATTGAATGTTTAGGAAATTAAAAAATAATAATAAAAAGAAAAAAATAAAGTGGTAAGCAATCGGTCGGTTCAATTTACAAAACTCCTAAAATCAAATCATAATTTTTAAAAAATAATCAAACCGAATAAAAATTATTCAATTCCTTTTCAAAAAAAAAAACAAACCAAATAAAAAAAACCAAAATTTCAAAAAATTAATCGAACTAAATTGAAATTTGAAAAATTAAATCGAACAAATTGATTCAAATTAGTTCGATTTTATTTGATTTTTTAATCAGATATTGACGTGATAAAAATAATAATAAAAATAACATATCAATATGTCACGTCAATTCCGATACGAAAGCTTTGAATGAATTTTGATTTTGTTCTAAATTTATCAAAAATTAAAAAAATATATATATAATTATCAAAAATTTTAATATGCGATGAAATTATAATTTCACGAATAATTTATAATTTTTTTATAATTAATCTAATTTTATATTACAGAAATAGACTCTTTTCCTCTGCATGCGTTGATTCTGTGCTGGAATGCTCTTCACTGAGAGGTATATATTTTTAGTTAGCTTTTTAATTTTTTAGTTTCAGGCTTTAATTTCTCTTTTTCTTTTTTAATTTTTATAATTAAATCTGATGTAATAAAAATATTAATAAATAATTATCGCATCATTCAAATTACCAAAAATTATGTATAAAGTCTTATTAGTACTAAATTAGCCAAAATTTAACAAATTCATATATAATTTTTTAAAATTAAAAATTCATGAAAAATTTATAAATGTCATGAAAGTTTATAATTTTTATAATTAATCTAAAAATATATACTTTACAAATGGGGTCTGGCTTAAATGATTAATCACTAGTGTAAGTTCATGTGATGGGAGAGAGTAAAGTAAAAACAAAATGATTTTTCAAGGAAAAAAAAAGTGATTAAAACAGTCGCTTTATAAATGACCAAAGGCGGTGATAGATGATAATTTGGCCACAGATAAATTTTGAAACTGTCAAGTAGGACTGAGCATGATATTCAGCAATTTTGAATGGATTTAAATTTTTAAATTAAAAAAATAATAAAAAAAAAATCTTTGAGAATAAAAAAAAAAAAATTAATTGAATTAAAATCAAATTAATATAACGGATTAATATCAAGAATATTTTGATATCTGTACTGAAAATTAAATCGAATCGAATTATATTCGAATTGATTCGAATTTTTAAATATCTAAATCGATTAACTAATTTATATATATTTATATAATTATAAATTTAAAATATATATATATTTTTATATTTATACAATTATAAATTTGTAATATATGATCTATATATTATTACTTATATATATATATTTTTATTTATATAATTATAAATTTATAATATAATTATATTCAAATCCCTGAATCTCCGAATCTCTTAATCAAATCAAATTAAAATATTTAAATATCTGAATTGAATAAAAAATCTCTAAATTGTAATCGAATCTCTAAATATCTGAATTTCCAAACCATATCATATTAAATTTTTGAAACAATTCGATACGGATATTTTTTTCATTCGATTTGAGACTAGAGATTTTATTTTTAAATTTCTGAAATTTTGATTTAGTTCAAATATTTAAAAATCTTCAAACCGAATTCAACTGTGCAGACTTCTACTGTCTAAAATTTTATTCTAACACTTTATATGTTGAGTAATAGGTTAATGGGAAGTGAATATTTTTCTAAATTATAAATTTAGAATTAATTGTGGTCTCCTAATGCTCAAAAAAAAACTTTATATGTTGAGTTGTAACCAGAAAATATTTTTAGGAAACAAAAATTAATATAAGAATAGATTATATTTTTATTAATAATTAAAAAATATATAAAGTGTATTATAAGTTTTTCTAAAAATTATATAAAAAATAAAAACATGAATATACTTAAAAATAAATAAAAACAAAGACATAAAAAGTTAGAATGGACAGATTAAATCCATTAAATCATAACACAACTATAACCAAGTAAGTTCAAAAAGATTTTCCAACCTACAATCTTTTAAGCCTACGAATAACTCATAGAACTTTTATTGATAGACACATGCCTTTAATAGTTGTTGCTATCTGGTATTAATTGATATGGACGCAAGAAATTCATTAAAATAACATGTTTATTAATATTTATACATTTAGATGCCAAATTATTAAAGAACAAAGTTTATTAATATTTACATATTTAATGTTAATATGGATGTAATAAAGTGATAATATTCTCAAATTTTATATTCAATAAGTTCATCAAAATTGAATTATGTAATTTTAACCATTCAATTTCAAGAAATTTAAAAAGGAACATCATTGCCAACAAAAAAATCTCAAAAAGGCAACAAAAATAAGATTCAAGAAGATAAAGAAAAATAAAAGATACTTACAAGTTTTTTTTTTTTTTTTTTTGCGAATTTTAATTTCGAGAATAATATTTTATAAAAAAATTGAGAGAAAAAGAAAAAGTAAAAGATTTTTTACAAATAACAAATTAGGTTTTGAATAAAAAAAATTATTAAAACTTTAAAAGAAAGGATAACTGGAATTTTGACTATTAACTTTACTATTTACTATTGAAAACTAATTAAAATTTTCTTTTAAGGGGGAACAATTAACAAAATTAAAATATTTACATATATATTAATAAATTTTTTAAATAGTTTAGGAACCCCTAATCCTCATAAACTCTATACTCAGATTACTCGTAATGAAAGAATTTTCTGTGTTTTTTCAAAAAAATAAATGTACATGCAAAAATCTAATCTAATTAGCATAATTAACATGTAAAAACTTTAAGCTTATGATATAATTGGACAACTTTTTGATTGAATTCGATTTATCGGAGGCCTATGAAATATAAAAGAGACTAAGTGTCAGAGCTATTTCCACGAATCCACTATGATAATTAAGTCAATTTTTGATTTTATAAAGAAATTTCTAGTAAGAATAACGAATTCAAAATCCTATTTATAGAGAATATATCATATTTTTTTTTTATATTTTCTTTTGTTTTTTAGTATAAAATAATTCAATATATTATAAATATTATGATTATATATCAATTAGAAAAAATATTATATATACAAATGTAATATAATTTTGTTAATCATTCAATTAAACGTATAATATGTAAGGTTTTTTTTTTATAGTATAAAAGCCATACACATATATAATTTAATTGTCCGTCAAACCATACTAACAGAGGAAAGGGTCAAATATAGAGGCAGGCTTTTCGCTTCTGGTAAACGCTTGATCGGCCCGTTTGGATAGGAACGAAAACTAAACTTACTAAGGGGCTATTTGATTGGTTAACTAAACATCATTAATTATTGATTGTTAATATATGTGTTACCAATTAAAAAAATTTATATTATTTAGTTGGCTAATTAAAAATTTCGATTATAATAAAATTTCTTTTCAATCGGTAAATTTCATAAGCATTTATAAATTACTTTTAGCGATTGACGATTTGACAATCACACTTTTACATCAATCGCACATTTAACAATCGCTCTATGAATTGATTAAATCAAAGTAAATTAAATTAAAATTAAAGATATCAAAGTAAATTAAATTAAAATTAAAGATTTGATAATTTATTTAATTTAAAAATAAATTAAATTAAAATTTTAATTTAAAATATTTTTTTTTCTATTTTAAATTGAATCAAGCTCAAATTATATATATATATATATTATTTTTTTATTATTATTACAATTAAATATATTTGATTTTATTTTCTATACAATCACATTTTTTTTAACTTAATATTAATTTAAAATTAAAAAAAAAATACCATGAAAATTAGTTAAAAATAAATAAATAAAATCTAATTCTCTTGAGAAAAAATATAAATTTTGGGTTTGTTAATTAATGAAATAGATAAATTTTATAATATATAATATTAATTTTTTTATTTTTAATATTTTATCGATATTTTTTTTAAATTTATAATAAAATAATAATAATTT
The DNA here is from genome assembly GCA_948193065.1 of Aleurites moluccanus. Lineage (NCBI taxonomy): Eukaryota > Viridiplantae > Streptophyta > Magnoliopsida > Malpighiales > Euphorbiaceae > Aleurites > Aleurites moluccanus. The sequence continues at coordinate 46,818 of CANXYC010346730.1, read as the reverse complement.
ATAAAAAAATATTTTTAATTTAAAATTAATAAATTAAAAATATTCTAATTAAATCAAATTAATAATTTGATTATAATATTTAAATTAAAAATTAATTTAATTTAATAATTTTTAAATTAATAAAATCAAATCGATGTTACCTACTTTTTTGGGAGACATTGACTCATGAGTATGATGAGACTTTAAACTCTCTGTCTGCAATTATAAAGATATGCCTTTCCAATTCTCTACTTTTTGGCAATAGAATATTTTTCTTCCAAAATATGTTAAAAAATTCAATTAAATAAGTAGAATTTATTTCTAAGGATATTATGCCTTAAAGAAGTTCATTATATCTCAAAGTGAAAAAAAAAGCACGTGGTGAAATTTTTGAATTTATGGTATTTTTTTTTCTATTGAATTCCTAACTACAAGCACATTATAAACAGTGGTAGATCTAGTTTCCTAATTTTAGGGGCAGCATTAAATTAAAAAAAAAAAACTTAGGAGGGAGATAAAAATAATTTTTAAAAAAATTTAAGTTACATTTTAATATATATTAAAAAAATTTTAAAAAATTTTCTTTAGATAATGTATACGCTGGGAGGGTCAATCATAAATTTAAAAATATAATTTAATTTTTTCAACTGCAAATTTAGGAATTAGAATATTTATGATTAAAAATAAATAAATAAATTTAAAAGTGGGGGATTGCGGCTTTCTGCCCCCTAAAAATTCACCTTGATGCCCTCACTCTGTTCCTGAATTCATTTATTCAATTTGTATTAGCTCTAATTAGCTTCCTTTGTTCTTAAAAATTCAACACCAGCATTTTATGTACTTGTTACGTTCAATTTAAATTAAAATATTTTTGCTAGTCTAGCATTGAGACAATTTATTAATAATAATTTTGAGTTAAAAAATAATTAAGCAGTTAATTAAAGTACAAGGTTTTGCTTTAAGAGTTAAAATCAAAATTCTTATTTATAGTATTGAGAGGGAAAATTAAATCTAAGTCTATATATTATTCAAGTTGTATATACACTTATTTTTCAGTTATGTATTGCAGTGATTTTGCTCCTAATTATTCCCGACCATGATGTGGTTTGAACTGTTGGTCAAGTAGGATGCAGTAAAAATGCTCACAAGGAATCATATATGATGGCTTGTGAACCAGAAGGAAGTAGTACTCACTCACTATAAAGTATCAAGTTAATGAATGATAAAAGGTGAGGAAAATATTAATATTTGGTTGCTCTAGATGATAAATATTTTGATTGTTTAAACAATGGTCTCGAGTTTAAGTCCCTGTGAATGTAATAATTAATATTAGAAGAGCCAAAAACTCCAAAAGATATTTTTACGGATCGAATTCAGGTTAGTTCATAATGATTGAATACCGAATGATTAAAAAAAAAAATGAGAAAAATTATTTTAATCATGGTATTAATTATTATCTTTATTTTTAATATAAATATTCAAAATTGTTTTGTAAGCTAATTTATGTATTTACTTAAATGAAATCTTCTGCAAGACAAAGAATAAAATGTATTTTCTTTATAATATCTATACCTTAATTAGTTTGATTTTTGGAATGCAGATATCATATGGAATTGTTAATTTATTTTTAAAAATAAAATCATGTGTATAACTGAAAAAAAAAGATATTTCTTTGTTTTTATTAAAAAATTAATTATACCAAATAAATTTTAATTATCTAAAATCTATATAATTTTAATATTTGTCTTTTTTTTTTGTGAACATGTAGGTTTAGTTAGGGATATGGAATTGGAATCTATTCTTATATTTGTATACATAAAAAAAAATAAAAAAATAATCAGACAATATTATTTGGGGCAACAATGAAATTGCAATTGATTTTATTTTAAATTATATTGTATTTTTATAATTTTTAGATAAAATTAAAATATTTATTAATTGATAAAATAGAATAATTCAGAATTTTAAAATCTTACAATTTTATAATTTCTTAAAATTAAAATAAATCAGAAATACAAATAATGATAGCAACAATTTCGATTTAAAAAATTGGATTATATTGAGTCTTAAATAATAATTATTTTTTCACTCTTTGGATGATTTTTCTATGAATTTAATATGAACACTTAGATTCAATGTTAAAGATAAAATTTACTATTTTAATTGAATTATCAACCAAATATTCTATAGCCCATGTTTTTTGATAGTGTTAGTAGACAAACAACAACATTTTGAAGATGCTGAGATTTGTTGTTGAAAAATCAGACAATCACTTTGTGTTAGATGCGCTGCAGCTATGGGTTGAGAGGGTTATTATGTTAAAAATATAGTAATTTATGCTGTGTAAATTTTTTAGAACTAAAAAGGTTTTTGTAAAATTTTTTAAAATTCATAATATTATAATATTTATTATAACAAATCCAATAATATATTTTTTATATGAAGTAAAAATCAAATGGATCTAAAACATATGTTAGAAGAATATTAAATCTAAACCATTAGATTTTAACTATTTAAATTTAATATATTTATATTATATTTTTTAAATTCATTTGAATTTTGTTTTGTATAAAAAAATATATTATTTGATTCGTTATAACAAATACTATAATATTATAATTTTTAAAAAATTTTATAAACTTTTTTTTAGGCTTTAAAAAAAATATATAGCAAGATTTCTGTGTTTTTGGCACAATAACCCCTCAACTCTATATTTATATAGCACATTTATGTATGTGCAGTATGCTAGGAGACCTATTTTTACACGGGTTATGGTCCTCATGTGTTATATTTTAGGTATTTAAAATTTTAAAAAATTATAATTTGATAGTGTTTGATATAATAAATCTATTGATATATTTTTTATACTAAATAAAAATTAAATGGATAGAAAAAAATATATTATAAATTTTATATATTATATCTAACGGTTTAAATTTAATGCATTTATAGCTGTTCATTTGATTTTTATTTAGTATAAAAAATACATCAATGAATTTATTATATTAAATATTATTAAATTATAATTTTTAAAAATTTTTATAAAATTTTTTAAATATCTAAAATATAACACATAAAAAATTACAGTGTAAAAATACAAACCAACTTCATCAACCCTCTTTAGGCATTCATATCTCTTGCTAGACTGAACAGATAAATTAGTTAAGGGATCCCACGCAAGGCGAGGTGGTCTTGCATGACACGAATGTAAGGGTCAGGCTCAGAATTTGAGCGAAGTGAGGTACTCTCTAGATACTCAATGGGCCTTTCATTTTTTAGGCCGAATTCTTATAAGCCCAGTTATACTTCCATATTTATTCTTTATCACATATAATTTATATGTTAAAGCTATGATATATGAACTTGTGTTTTATTTATGTGCCTGTTAAACTGTGAACTTAGACTACCGTTATTTGCATTTTCCTTTAATAAATTTACATATTATCAATTAATTTTTTTTTTTTTATAAATTATGCAATATAAAACAAGTTATACATAAGAAAAAACGAAAGGAAAATGGAATAAGATAGAGATAAGAATTATATATTATTTGAAAGTTTAATGGATTCGAATGAAAAATAATAATGACAAGTTAATTATTTTATTAAATTAAAAAGATAGAAAATAGTGGAATCATTTTAATTGAAAATAAGATGAAAGAATGAAAATAAGTATACAAATTATTATATATGAGAGAAAGAAGGAAATAGATAGACTCAAATTAATTTAGAAGATAGGAATATATAGACTCAAATTAACTTGGAAGATAGGAATAGGTAGATTTAAATTAATTTAGAAGAGAAAAATATAATATGATTTAAAATGTATTATAATTATTAGAAGATATTACTTAAAATAGCTTACAGAAGGAATTTTTTAAAAAATACTGAAAAAAATAAAAAATATTTTATTTTTACTGTTAAAAATTTTATTTTTAAAAATACTACATTACTAAAAATATTTTTTTAAAAATACTATTTATCTAAAAATATTTTTTTTTAAAATACGACATATACCAAACATATAAAAAAAAGTAAAAATGAAAAAAACAATCAACTGTAAAATAAAAAAAAAATTTAAAAAATGGTATATTTATGTAATATTCCCAATAAAAAATTCATTTCTAATTTCAATAAATTTTGAAATTAAGTTGAGTTGAGGTATAAAATAAAGGAAAAAACAGTTATTTAGGTGTAATTAATCGAAATTGGCCTGATCCAACTTGATACACTCGAGCTCCATCTCAAGTTCTAATGAGTGGTGTTTTCAATTATGGGCCAGATAGTTTTGTTATCTGTTTTTGTTAAACATTTAACCTTCGTTGGACCTTGACATACAAAAGACTTCTTTAGAATATAAAAAAAAAAAAAAAAACCTCACCGCCTCTGTAATAAAAAAAACCAGTTCCACACTTTGCATCCATTTTGGGCGAAGCATAAATTCTCTCTCTCTCTTTCTATAAAGCCTTCTCTGTTTCTCTTCTTCAAACTCTCTTTCAACCAAAGACCAATTGCTTTTTGCATTGATAGAGAGTCTGATAAACCCTATGGACCTGCTCCGATCCAATCTCTCTCGAGTTCGGATCCCCGAACCCACCAATCGCATCTACAAGCAAGAATGCTGCATCTCATTCGACACTCCGGTAATTTTTTTTTTTAAATTTTTTGTTTGGTTCTCTAGAAAGTTTTAGTAAAGAGAAAAGTTTGTTTGAAATTTACAACTATGAATTGGTTTTGTGAAAATTTGTTTGTTGATATTTGTATTTTGGTTTTTGGGTTTGCTTTAGAAAATTAAGGTGAAACTAAAAATTAGTGTTTCTACTTGGCTCAGTTAGACGCTCAAAGTTTCTTTTTTCCTTGTCGAATGATGTAATGTGGTTTGATGGTGTTATTGAATGCTGGGGAAATCCTGTAATATATTGTTTTATTAGCTAAATTTCACTAAATAGAGGGTGTTTTTTTTTTTTAATTTGAATGATTTTAAGGTCATTTTTTGGTTATTTTATTACTATTTATTCTACTGTAGTTAGAAAATCAGATAGAGTATCAGATAATATTAGCTATTTTATAATGCAATATATATCGTTTGATTTGAGATGGTTGAATTCAAATTATAGCTAGCTTTTTGGTATGTCTAAAGAAAAGCAGTAAAAACTGCTGATTTCCTTGCTAGTTTCTTTCTTCCTTGGTCTACTTTCAATTTAACATCCTTTGATTTTTTATGTGATGTAATGGCTGATTTTTTGCCCCCTGCTGGTGTTATTGTGATAAATTGCAGAGATCTGAAGGTGGGTTGTTTGTTGACATGAACACTTTTCTTGCATTTGGGAAGGACTATGTGTGTTGGAACTATGAGAAGACTGGTAACACTGTTTATTTGCACATAAAGCAAACAAGAAAGTTGGTTCCAGAAGATAGGCCTTCGAAAAAACCGACTTTGTTGGCTATAGGTATTTAAATATTGATTATGCCTGTGCTTATGTTTTGATGAATTCTTAAGTTATTTGATAGCTTTTCATATTCTCGGTGGAGTTTGGTTTTTGTATTTCGACATTTTCTCATCTCTTTTTTTAATTACTTTTTAGTTGTGGGAATTTATAAGTAAAAGAGGCATATGCAAATGAGAAATTAAGTGAAAGTGGAGTATTCTAATGAGAAATTATATGAATTGATTGACATTAAGACAAGTTGTACTGTGCATGTAGAATAGTCAATAACATTAGTAAAAAATTGCTTGCGAAGATTGATTTTACATGCTTAGTTTTCTCACATCAATTAGACAATGATTATGTTTGAACTGTGCTATGATCTCCGTAGCTTAGTAACTTGGGTTTTAGGGTTAACTATGGTCCCCCATATATATGAAATATTCTGTGACTATCACAACTCCCTCATTTGCTCCCTGTTGCTGCTAGAAATTGGTGAAGAAAAAAGGAAACTAGAGTATGTAATTTGCATATATATATATATATATAGTAGAATATTTTATGCCACTCTTTTCTATTTATTTATATTTATTCTAATCATTGGCTAGCAGAGAGACATACTTTCATGTGTATTTTCTATTTTATAGGTGTTGACGGGGGATACGACAACAATGAACCTGAATATGAAGAAACTTACAATATAGTAATATTGCCTGATTATGTTACTTTTCCATTTCCTTCTGTGGAGTTGCCGGAGAAGGTTAGTGCAAATTGTGCCTTGTTTATTTATTTTAAACATTTTAATTTGAAAAATTTCACTATCTAAAGAAAGACCTCAAATGGAATACAGATAAGGCTGGCTGTTGATGCTATATTAATGGCTGAAGGTGCAGAACGGAAAGAACAGCTTGCTGCTTGGACAGCTGATAAGAAGCAAATTAGTGCGTATGCAATGAATTTACAGCAGATTGACAACGGCGTTATTGTTCCTCCATCTGGGTGGAAATGTGTGAAGTGTGATAAAAAAGATAATCTGTGGCTGAATCTTAGTGATGGAATGATCCTTTGTGGGCGGAGAAATTGGGATGGAAGTGGTGGTAATAACCATGCCATTGACCACTATAAGGAGACAGGTTACCCTATTGCTGTAAAACTTGGGACAATTACCGCTGATTTGGAAGCAGCAGGTAATGCTACCTTGCATCAGGAAAAAAGTGAATTTCAAATATTAAATTTCTGTGTGATATTTTGCTTGTTTCTTTGTGTGGTTGTAAAATATGATGCATTTTCCTGAATTACTTGAACTCAACTCTTAATGTTTACCTTTTTTTTTATTGTGGTTGATGGAGTTATATTGGAGGATTGAGTAAAATGTAAAGAACATAGATTACTGCTTATGCTAGATTATAAGTAAAAGGAAGTATGATAGTAAAGTGTGCTTTAGATTCAAATAGGTTTATTCACCTTCAAATTTGCTAAATGGTTGTCAAAAGTAATTGTATTTCATGGTGGTTTATGATCTGATTCTCCAGCATGAAATCAGCTGGGACCAAGTGATTGTGATGCACCATTTTATATTTCAACTGTATTTTATCCCAACTGAAGATATGAATAGATGAAGAACTTGAGAAAATGTAATCTTTTCAATAAATGTTTGAACAATTCAAAAAGCTTTGACATCATATGAATCTTATTCATTCATCATGTTGATGAGCCATAAATTTTGTTTTGTCCTGTTTGAATTATCCATTTGTCTCTGAATTGCTTTGTATAGTTCTCCGTGTAAAGATCTTGAAGTCGCCCCACTATTTTCTAGTTATTTTGCCTTTATAATTTGAAAGAAGGAAATAAAAAGGATATGCAGCCAGTGGAGTTTGTGGTATTAAGAGTCAATTGATCGATATCTAACAGATAATGATCATTGAGTACAGTGGCTGAACCATTGAATATGAATGTTTGGTTGTTTTGATTAACTTCGAAATGAAACTCTTAGATAAGATTAATAACTATTCTTAATTTTGATGATTGATTTTGTGCTCCCATTTGATGGTGTTGTAGTTAATTAAAGGGAGAACCCCTCTTCTTTGACATAGAGAAAAACACATGAAATTTATAAATTAAATGAGAACACAGAAAACATAAATTAAGGTTGCCGTATTGAGATAGAGCTGAGAAATCCTGGAAGTTCGATTATTCTCCCAGTTTAATAAGCTCTTATGTATCAATGTTATTTTCCAATTTAAAGAATAGTGAAATTAAATAATCGTTTAATACTTGAATAGTCAATGCCATGCCCCAGTTCTTATTTAGCTTTTTTTTGAGTACCTATCATTACATTTTCCCAGAACTTACCATAAGTAACATATTGTGGCAGCTCAGATGTTTTCTCTTATCCCGAGGATGATAGTGTTTTGGATCCACTTTTAGCACAGCATCTGGCATTTTTTGGTATTGATTTCTCATCGTTACAAAAGGTTAGTTAACTCTCTCTGGATATTATTTGTGTTATAGTATGTTTGTAAATGTAGCATTTGTTGTGTCAGCTATCAATATGTTGTGTATGTTACAGTAGCATCTCATAGGTTGATCTCAACCTGTTCATTTGTTGGCATGATATATAATTTTCTTCATTCTGTGTTTATGGTTGGTAAATCATTTACATAAGTTATTAGAGCTTTTGCAAAAGCAGTTGGACGGAAAAGACACATGCCGTGGCCACTTTTCCCTGTTAATGATATGTGAGAATAAGGATATGACTGGAAAGATGAACAAACTTTTGTACAATGCACAGAGATATGGACCTTACAGAAGAAAAAGGAAAATAAAGCTTTATAATGGACATGGGGATGCATATGCAGCTGGATGTACTGATTGGAAATGTACTGGTTGGTGGCAGGGGCCCTCTCTGCCTCCATATTAAGGTTGTATTGTGGGGCTTTTTAGTAGCAGGTGACAACCTCATAAACATAAAGTGTTTTAGATGCTTATAAAACATGCAATAAATGTAGATAATGATATCAAATTTTAATATTCGTACTCATCACCAGGGGATTTGACTTGATTAGTCTTTAGGAAGGCTTATCCTCGTATGGTGTCCTGAAAATGTTAAGATTGGCACCAAATTTACATTAAAAGCAATTCTCGGGTGGCTTCTTTTGGTATGATACCTCCTTTTTGGTCATTATGTATCACTTACTTTTGTGGCATAAAAAAATGAATGTTTAGTCCACCCGCTTATTTTCCTTGATGCTGCACATAGACTAGTCACATGAATTTTTATTTAACTGTTGGGCTACAACTGGTTATCCATGTCAAATTATTTTCATGTTGCTGTTATATTTCTGGTTTATTATGTTGGCTATATAGCCGCTGCAGTTAGTTACTTCGATTTGATTTTTTCATGTTAAATGCACAGAAATCTGGAAGTGTTGAGCTTTCCATTTTGATGCCTAGAATGGTCTGGATAATCTTCTAGTCAAACATGTTTAAAACTGATTCTTCTCCTCCTCAAATGTAGTATTTACGTCATTAATCCTAGTTATATTGAAGCTCACTTCACAATTTCCGTATGAAGTAACACTCTTTGTCATTGCATTTTAAAAATTGTTGGTATTTGTATAATTACATGCATTTTTGCAAAGAATAAAGTGTTACTTACTGTGAAATTATGCCATTCTGGCTTTTCATAGATGTGAATCAATAATAAGTTTAAAATTGTGGACAGCAATCTATGGTTCATTTCCTTTTCCTAAATTGTTATAGGTATGTATATGTGCAAGTGTTTGTGGTCAGTTTCCCATAGTTCCATATCATTTTCTGCTTGAGTTTGAATTTGGGATATTGTAAAAAATATTAAGGGAAATATTTTGAATTATCTTAAAATTTGAAGATAAATTTATAAGATTGCTAAAACTTTTGCCCCTCCTTGAGATGGCCTTTAAACATCTTTTCATTTCCTGCTGGCCCATCACACAATAGTTCAGGTTTGACCGAAAATTATTGTAATCTTCTTGTTCTCAGACTGAAATGACAACTGCTGAAAGGGAACTTGACCAAAATTTCAACTTTGATTGGAACCGAATTCAAGAAAGTGGAGAGGAATTGGAACCAATTTTTGGACCAGGTTATACTGGACTAGTGAATCTTGGAAACAGGTAACACTTATCTTTGTAGAATTTGAACAACTGTTTTATCTGATGTTGTCTTATTTTCTAATTTTGCTTTCTTGCAGTTGCTACATGGCAGCGACGATGCAAGTTGTGTTCTCAACACGTTCCTTTTGTTCACGGTCAGATTACTTTTGTGCACATGCCTATAAATGCATTATTTTACCAACACATATTCTTAACTATGTGCATGCATATGCTTATGCATTTGTGTTTGTATTTTTAATTATGTGCATGTGTGTAAGATTTTAATCAATCAGAATTTGTTGTTTGCTTATTTATTTCTGCTCATTGTTTGGTGTGCTTTTGTTATTAGATACTACACGAACCAGAACTTAAAAATGGCATTTGAGATGGCTCCTGCTGATCCAACTGTAGACTTAAATATGCAGTTGTAAGTAATATGCGCACTTGTAATGCTAATATTTCTCACCCAATCTAATGAAACTTTTTCAACCCCCTCCAACATACACCCACACTGTTATGTCATTTATTTGCTCGTATTCTTTTTAATTACTTAATACAGTAAATGATCCATTTGTATTGCAAAGAAACTTTATATCGCTAATGTGTCAATCATTTAATTCTATATGTGCACTTATTTCAAATGACAGAACTAAGCTGGCGCATGGTATGCTATCTGGTAAATACTCTATTCCATCATTAGAGGTAAGGAAAATGGAGCAATATGTTGTCCTTTATAACTTTTCCTTTTCTCCTCTCCTCTCTTTCTAATTAGCTTACTTCGTTAATTGTTCTTATTTGTCATCCAGAAAGATGATAATGCAAATGCTGCTAACTCAACAAGCTCTGTAAGTTTTGTCTGAACTTTTTGTCCGCTTTTTGACTGCGATTTCGAGATTTTCAAATAAGCATACTGGGATTTTTGATGAACAATCAAAATTTGCATATTTAATGTCTCTCTATTGCATGTATTAGTGTCTTATGCAAGTGGCTTGTTATTATTTCTTCGAAAGTGTGTATTGAAGTTTTATATCAATATGCTTTGGTTTCTGTCAAATATGCCTTTCTTCTTTATTTGATGACTTTTAGCCCCTTCTAATTTTGTCCATTTTCTGCAAATATTAGAAACAGGAAGGGATACATCCTCGTATGTTCAAGGCAGTCATTGCTGCGAGCCATCCTGAGTTTTCTTCTATGAGGCAACAGGTGCATTCCTTATGATATTAGAACAACTATCACACAACCTCATAGTTTGGCTGTTTTTGGTAATGCGAATAACTTTTGAAAGTTAGATTAGAATGCATAAAATGCCTGAATGGATTCCTTTAAGCTGTATGGAAGATTTCCAACTCGAAGGTTTCTTTTTCTTTTATTTTATATTTTATACTTAATAGGGGGAGGGGCAGATCATAATCCTCTTTACATCTTTGGTAAATAAAGATAACAGAAGTTAAGTACTTATTATGTAGTATATTAATTAATGGCTTACTGATTCTATTTGGCATTATATTTATACCTAGGCTGAATAAAAAACAAGAGAAGTTGAACACTTTTACATTTCCTGCTATGCTATATTCCCTGTGAAAAGTGTTAATCCTGCAGGAACTATGCCATCTTGTGCTGTATCCTAAAGACATAATTTATGGTAGCCATCAGAGGGGTTGATTTTCATTTTAATGGAACTTAGGTTTAGGTAAATTAATGGTTGGAAACTTGTAGATGGTACCAGTAGTTCACATGTAGGCAAATGGCACAGTAACAGAGGCATGGTTGTGACCCAGTTGCAAAGGCATTAGTTGGGTTGGGAAATATGACATACAATTATACTCGTCTCAAGCAACTGCTTTGGTGAATAATTGACATAACTTTTGTGTAGGATGCATTGGAGTTCTTCCTACATTTTCTTGACCAAGTTGACCGGGCTAATTGTGGGAAGCCCACATTGGATCCCTCGAGGAGCTTCAAGTTTGGTATTGAGGAGCGTATATTGTGTTCATCTGGAAAGGTTGCTTATAATAGAAGGGTTGACTATATTCTTTCTTTGAATATACCACTACATGAGGCTACTAATAAAGGTATGTTTCTATGTTTTTTGTTTTGTAATGAACATATTTTCGGAATTCTATATGCTGATTTAACCATTTGTTAATTTAGAGGAACTTGAGGCCTTCCAAAAAGTGAAAGCGGGAGAGGTTTTAGAGAGGAAAGATGTGTAAGTAAAATGGTTTTTTTGAACTATCTTCATTGTCAGAATTTTTTCTTAGCCTATTTACTCATAACAGATCCAGTGTGGAAATTGTACGCCCAAGGGTTCCTCTAGAGGCATGCCTAGCTAGCTTTTCAGCTCCAGAGCAGATACAAGATTTTTATAGCAGTGCCCTGAATGCTAAGACAACAGCACAAAAGTAAGCTTTACAGTATTTCTAGGGCTTCATTTGGTAACTGGCTAAAGCTTCTTTTATATATTTGTTGTTGTAACTGCAAATAATAAAAAGCAGAAAAAAGCAAATCTATCGACCCTAAATTTTAAAAAGGATAGAAAACACATGCTGTAAGAATGTTTATACCAATGTGAATTTAACCTCCTGCAGGACTGCCTGCCTAACTTCGTTCCCTGATTACTTGGTGTTGCACATGCGGAAATTTGTCATGGAAGAGGGCTGGGTGCCAAAAAAACTTGGTAAATATTTTAGCAGCTTCATAAGTTTTCTTGCAATTCATTGGTCGTTCTAAATTGGTAATTCATTAACTACTCTTGTTCACTGCATTTTCTATCCAGACGTATATATAGATGTTCCTGATATTATAGATATCAGGAACATGCGGAGCAGGGGCCTTCAACCAGGGGAGGAACTGTTGCCAGAGGCTGGTATGTGTTCTCTTCTAGAATTCCCCTATTCCTTTGTTATTATTTTCCATATGAAATAGTTACAAAGTTATTTTATAGTATAACATTAAGCCAGGACTGTCTATGCCGCAACCGTTGTGCTTGACAGTTAACATGTCATAGAAGAGAGAAAAAATAGTTTGAAGGGTGGTGGGGGGTGAAGATGGAGTCAGTGTGTGCAGGATACTTTACTACTGTATGATTGTCTTATGATAGAACTCTTATCAAATTTTTACACCATCGCTTGCATTTCCACTAGTGCATATCTCATTCTTACCATCAATTTGGTCATCTGTTAATGATGAGTGCTATAAGTGCAATTTAAGTGAGTTGCCTGTTTTCTCTTCTATGATCTGATTACCACTGTACATTTGGTGGGTTTATTCTAGTTGCCCTAGTATTAGGGAATTGGTGGCCTGTTATATCTGTATTTTTGTTCTCTCATTCTTTTTGAGAAGGGATTTCAGTTGATATTCTTTTGCATGTTATATTTGTTTTGCACAGCCCCTGGGGGTGAGGTGGAATCAAATCAGCTTGTGGCCAATGAGGATATTGTTTCCCAGCTCGTCTCAATGGGGTTCAACCATCTTCATTGCCAGAAAGCTGCTATAAATACCTTAAACACTGGTGTTGAAGAAGCAATGAATTGGTTACTTTCTCACATGGATGATTCAGGTATTCAATTCTATGGTTTCCTTGACAAGAGATTTCATTGCTGCAGAAAGCCTATTGGCATTATTCTTTCAGAGTCTGATGTGGGTTGTGCAGTAATAATGTTTGTGTTGTAAGAATTAATATGAGCATGTCTTCTTTCAGACATAGATCTTCCCATTTCTCAAGAGGCACAAGGTACTGAAGTTGTTGAACAATCCAAAATTGATACTTTGATCTCATTTGGCTTTCAAGAAGAAATAGCTCGGAAAGCACTAAAGGCATCGGTAAAGATTCTATAGCTTGTCATTCTTTTTGGGAATAAAGTGACTGCAACAAACTATGTTATGCTATAAATTGGTATCTTTTTTTTAACTAATTTTAGAATGTGTAAATTTTACAGGGTGGGGACATCGAGAAAGCAACAGATTGGATATTCAGCAATCCTGATGCTTCTGTTTCACCTGATATGGATGCCACCACATCAAGCACAACAACCATTCCAGATGATACTGAACTGCCTGATGGAGGAGGGAGTTAGTCTCTTGTCCCTTACAGATTTTATTGTTTGCTAACATTGCATATGCCCATTATATCTGTTTTCTTATCTGGACTTATTGTAGTATTTTTTTTTAGAAAAGTTCCATATTACCAAATTAAAAAGTTATCTGTTCAAGTGATTGATAAAAAGATAAAGTTGAGACATTAGAATTTACAAATTAACAAAGTTCAAACACCAACTTTATGATGGTCCCTTATTTTTCTGAACGGATGTTGTTTCATTGCTTTGTTCTACCTCAAGATACCAAAATAATACAAACATTGTAGGACGATAAAGTCAAAACCTATGTTTTGCTTTGGTGATTAGAAAGTGGGTATCTATATTTGTAATGAAGGCAATTTCTTTTATTGTGGCAAATTTTCCATAACCTGCAGACTAAAAATTTTCAAGCTATTGAACTATTATGCATAACCTAGTGCCGCATTTGACAGAACTTTGAATGTATGTTGTTTGCTTCAATTGTTCAGATTAAACTTTTCCAACGTGTTGAAATTAAAATGGTTGGTTTTGTACCTTGATGCAGGATACAAGCTTTTCGGGATAGTGAGCCACATCGGAACCTCTACCCAATGTGGCCATTACGTTGCTCATGTGTTTAAAGATGGCAGATGGACTATTTTTAACGACAACAAGGTTGGGGCTTCTGTAAACCCTCCCAAGGATATGGGGTATTTATATTTTTTTGAGAGGCTTTGATAGATAGAATTTTCAAACTTCTTTGTTAGATAGGAAAATAATGATTTTGAGCTCCAAAGCAGACATTGATATATGTTATGGATTTATCTGGAGTAGCTAAAAATGGTAATTCTCAATTTGCCTGCATGATATTTCTATTTGTTAAAAAAAAAAAGAAAAGAAAAATTTGGTAGTGAATAAAAAATTTTGTTCAATGGATAATTTCTCCCCAAATTCTCTCTTTCATTTGCTTTTTTATTTTTAATTTTGTTAAAATCACAATATGTCAAATCATCTTATTCTGTTGTATGTATATATTCAATAGTTTTGACAACCATTTTAGTCCATGCACAGAGGGTTTATTATATTAATCCAATCCAAACAGTTATACACTTCTAGGGAAAATAACAGATATTGACGCTCGTCTCCTGATAAATATGAAAAAAATTAAGCGAGTAGTTAACCGATTTGTGGGGTGTATTTATTTATTAGGGTAAATTATTTTTTAATTCTTGAGATTTGATTTGATTTATATTTATATTTATATTGTTATTTTTTAAAAATTTAATTAGTTAATTTATATATTTTAATTTCGTTAAATATTTTGTATGATTATTTCACTTTTTTATTAAAAAATTTAAATAAAATTAAAAATAAAGAGAAAATATAGTAAAATGTTCAAAATTTTCCTATTCTTTGTTGCTTAGATTTTTTTTCTTCATCCTTTTCTTTTAATCAAAATTAAAAAAATATTCTAATTTATTTAATTAAAATTAAGACAAATAATTTTAATTAAAAATATTATTTTTTATTTAATTATTTAATTTAAAATTAAAATAAATAAAATTACTTTTCATCAATTAAAAATTATCTTTTGTATAATTAATTAAAATAGTTATTTTTTGTATATTTAATTAATATAAATATTTTTTGTGAATATCTAATTAAAATTAAAAAAGAACTATATATATATATATATATATATAATAAAAATTGGTAATTATTTTAAATTTAACTAAATATACTAAAAAAATTATTTTAATTTTAATTAATAATACTTAAAAATAATTATTTTAATTAAATATATAAAAGTAATTATTTCAATTAAATATATAAAAAATAATTCTCAATAAATGAAAGTAATTTTATTTATTTTAATTTTAAATTAAATATAAAAAAAAATAAATTAAATAATTACATAAAAATAATTATCTTAATTAAATAAAAAGTAATTTTATTTATTTTAATTCTAGATTAAATATGCAAAAAGAAAATAATTTAAAAAATTAAATAAAAATATTTATTTTAATTAAATAATTTTTTTAATTTTAATTGTAAATTAAATATAAAAAATAAAAAAATTGTATAAATATTTCATACAAAAAATATATATTTATATATATTTTTTATTTTAATTAAATTTAAAAAATAAGAAACTGTTAATTAGATTAAATTTTAAAGGCTAAAAATAATTTATTAGAAAAAGAAAATATGTACAATGAAGGAATATGAATATTTTGGTTATTTTACTAAAATTTAACGAAAGATGAAAGAAAATATACTTAAGAATTAAAGTGTAATGAAATTAAAATATATGAACTAATTAGTTAATTTTTTTTAAAAAAATAGATATAAATGCTAATTATTTCAAATTTTTATTTATTAATATACACAAATTTTGCAACGGAAATTAGGAATAGATGCTAAATCGATCGAACCGATTAAATTGAATAAATCAATTAAATCAAATTAAAATTGATGGTTTGTAATTTATTTAATTTGGTTTAGTTTGAAAAATAGAATAAGCCGAATGTTCAATTTGATTTGCAGTTTGAGTATTATTCTTCGATATTTCAAATTGAAATTATATATATTATTTTTTACTATTATTATAATTAAGTATATTTGATTTTATTTTATATACAATTATATTTTTTTAACCTAAAATTAATTTAAAATTTAAAAAAAGGCTATCCATAAAAATTAACTAAAAATAAATAAATAAATCTAATTCTTAAAAAAAAATATAAGTTTTGAATGTGTTAATTAATGAAATAAATAAGTTTTGAGCCGTATAATATTGAATTATTTTTAAAATTTTTTTATTATCGATATTTTATCAATATTTTTTTTAAATTTATAATAAAATAATCACGATTTATTAATTTGATTTGAAATCGAAAAATCGATAATATTTAAATCGAATCGAAATTGATAATTTGACTATAATGATGATTTAATTTAATTTAAAAAATTTTCAAACTGAAAATATTAATTTAATTTAATAATAATTTTCAAATTAATCAAACTGAATCAATATCACCCCTAACGTTATAGGAGTTGTTAGGATTTGAACTCCTATTTTTTATACTACGAGACATGCATTCAACTACTAAACGACTGTATTTAACTACTAAACGACTAGCCTACTAGATGATCAAATATAATATAATAATCGACTGTATTTAACTACTAAACGACTGTATTCAAAGGCTAGTTTAAAATCAGACCGTTAGACGACTTATCACTCGCATTGAAAAGGTGTCGTTTTAAGCCATAAATTGAATTTTTTTTTATAAGAAGTTATTTTTTTTTAAAATTTATCTCAAACTTCGTATCTTTTTATAGCTGCATCATATTTTTAATTTCTAAATTTGAAAACTCAACTATAATTGTGCTCTAAAATCTAAATTGAGGAAAAAAATGCACAATTTTTTTTAAAGTTATTGATGGATCTTCCAAAAATTATTTATTTTTAATTCAGTAAAAATGCCAACTAGAAGATATTATTATTTTTGTCAATTTAACTTTTTTTTTATATGCAAATAATTTTTCAAATTAAAATAATATTATCTAAAATTTAAAAATGAAGTAGAAATACAAAATGTCATAAAATTCAGAATAAATTAGTGCATTAGGTCTGAAATGATATATAGTAAAACTTCTATAAATCAATATCAAGTGTAATGAATTTTATTAATTAAAATAGCATTAATTTAGTCTATTAATTTAAATAGAAATGATAAAAAAAAATTATAAAATAAAAATTATTAATTTATAGAGATTTTACTATAGCTTTATTGATAAAAACTACTTGGAGAATAGTCAAAAGGAATAGTAACAAAATCCCAAGGTATAGTAAGTAACTAGAGGAAATCATCTAACATGTACAAGTTAGTCATAGTAAAGACAATTTAGAAAATTAAAAGCAATTAAAGAAACAATAGTAACAAATAAATAAATTACATGATTATCAATCAATTTGGTGAAGCAAAACTCTCCTTGCGAACAAGAACCTGAAAGATAATGAACTTTGTTTCTCTCTTCATATTTTAGGAGAGAAATAATAACTCAATAAAATATTTTAAGAAATGAATAAAAAAATTAAGAGTATTGGATGAGGTTTTTTTTTTAAATCTTACTCGTTTGATTAATTAAAGAGATAAAATAGAAAGCCCCTTTAAACATGTCTAAATTCAAAACATAACCACTAATAAGAAATAAACTCAAGCACAAAAATCTATAACAAAATTGAAAATCGCAAATTAGACTACACTAACCTGATCACCTTTCTTAATATACTTGACAGTATCAAGCTCATCAGTTTGCTTGTTGCTGTCGATCAACAAAATTTTAACCCACTGCTAAAATAAATAAATAAATAAAAAACTCTTCCTTTGGAGAAAAACAGAACTTTAACCCACCAAAATAAAAGAAAAGCTGAAGCCAATCGTTCACATTATCATTATACTCAGAGAAATTCCTAATCGAGAGAGATACAAAGGAGAAGGAGGAGGATGATTAAGTGGCGAAACATGAACCGTAGGATTGGATGGTGAAGAAAAATATTAGAAATGGGTCTAACCTCGTAAAAATCTCACCCACCCAAATGGGTTCTATGAATATTTTTAAAAGAATTTCAATATCAGATGCAAAGAGTTACGGAGAAAGTAAAAAATAATGTCGGTTTGGTTTGCAGAAGCTTGGTTGGGGGCCGCAATGGAGGGGGCGATTGGTTGGCAGAAGGAAACAAATAGGGATAATTTCGTAATTGAGAAATTAGATTTTAATTTTATTTAAACTAAAATAATATTAAACAAGATACATAATAATAATTATTTACAAAAATTATCATCACAGATATAACATGTTATAAAGTTAACTTTTTGTTATCTAACTAGCAGGTAGCAAGTCATTTTTTTCAAAGGCGGAAATTTAAAATTGATAATTCAACGATAAATATCACATCCTGATTTTGATGGCATGTAACTGACATTAAAAATAGATAAATATAAGATTTTTAAAATTTATAGTCAGTTTAATATCTCATTAAACGATAAAACTATTAAATGATAATTAAAACTGTAATAAATCAGACTATGATCACCTATCAAGCAAAATCTAAACTCTAATCAAACCATTGCCCATCAGAGTTATTATATCTATCATATCAAAATAATTATCATAGAAAAATAATTTTGTTTACAAGTCACCAATTAAATAAGAAAATCTGATTATCCATTGGATAAATAACTCAAACTTCTCAATAAATCGAATAGAATAATAAGACCAATACAAAATAACAATGCAAAGCTCTAATATAAGAATACATAATGAAAATAAAAATGCACAAACCTCACTATCGAAGGAAGAATGATAGGAACAACTTGACAATAATTTAGTTTCTAACGCTCACCTACAAACTGAGAAAAATAAATTGAATAGAAGTGAACGTTCGTGAATGATACTATCTAATATACCTACCTAATGCCATCTAATTATTCTATCAATAAATTACTTATGCAACTTGCTAAACAAACAGAATCATATAATCAAACAATGATGATAATTAATCAACAGGAACCACCCTAAACTATTGTGTGGTAGTCGATCCCCTTACCTGGTTCTCTTAATCCAATATTGTCACTTAATCCAATCATACGATTTCGTCGCCACAGTCGTAGCCAAGCAATGCCAACTCGACTGGCAAGCATCGTCGAGCGATAAACAAGTCCCCGCCATCACGCCAATCATAACTCATCATAACAGGCTCATCATTTCATATTCGTCATATCATATCTACATCCTAAGTGGCCCTATATCATCATAATCTCATTCAGCAACCACATCTAATCTGCATCACAATAATAATAATAAATCATACACACACATGCTCCTATATATATATAATTAAAATGCACATGCATGAAAAACATGAAAATATATTAGAGAGTATCACTCACAGATTGTACGACCATCCAACTGGCTAGCTCTCTCGGAACACCTCCTGACTGACATCAACGAAGACACCTAGAACGTTGAACTGAATACGAGAATTAATAGAATAATATTAAAATACCGACTCAAAAATAAAAAGAACAACTTTTAAGAATTTGTCGAAATTTTGATAAAATCTCCTCTAAAATAGGACTTAGTTCTCAGAAATAAAAATCATAACACTTCTAATAATCAGCCTATAGGTCTACATCTAATAAGTTTGATGTCTCTTTGCTATCACATAGTATTCCTTCATGCGGTAAGTAAAGAATTCATGTTGTCCCTCCCTCCTATTTGGTTAGTCTATTTGTCATATTGTCGCTATGTTCTCAGTCTATTTGTCTATTTGTCTATTTTTATTTTTTTTTTGCCTAAGGGACATTCCATCTTGATACGTGGTTGGGCTGCTACTAATAGGCTTCGTCGGTACGAGAATTTCCTTGAGGAAGAAAGAAAGACGGTGACCTCTATTTCAGTCGACATCAACTATGGTGACTGAGCTAGTGCCAGTTGACTCAGGATCAACGAATCTCATAGGAACTGTCTTAGAGACAGCAATTTCAACTTCTCTACCTTCAATTCCCCCATTTTTTTTCACCTCTGGGCAAGTGACAACCATCGAAGAGACATCCACGTACTTTCCTACGGATGTCATAACAAATCAGTTAGACCCCTCCTATTCTCAATCTCAATAATAAATATTTATAATAAATTTTGGATATCTCAATTATTTGATTTAATTAACTAATTAATTATTTATAACAGTTCAATAATATTCCAAATCAATTCCACTAATTCTTCTGCAAAATAAATTTCAATGTCGACCTCTAATATTAATTCCAATATTTATTTTTTAGTCAACGAAACTCTAAAATATTAATTCTCGAAATAATTCAAATAATTCATCTGAATTTACATCAATCTTAGAAATTGTCACGTCCCACTTTTGGAACGCGACGGTCTTAGGGCACATGTAGACCTAAGGTCACCTAAAATCCGTAGAACCTGCTAACAATTCAGTTATCACTCAATCATTTTTAACTCATTCATTAATATTTAAATTCCATTTATTACTTGTTAACTTTACAGAAATTTCGATATAATCTCCTTTGTATTTTTAATGCTATTCTAGACCAAAAATCAAGTCTTTCAAAAATTATACAGTCTGCAAAAAAAAAATATTTTGCACTCCCAATAATTTGCCTTCCTTATACCCTCGACTTCATAGTTCAACAGACATACATGACACTTTTAAATCTTTTTCATAACATGTAAATTTCATTTTAACATTTTCAGTATCACTCTCATTGTCATTTCACTATCATTATCATTAGCAAATATTCATATAATATTTTTACATCTTTAATCTATCTATATACAGTACCATGGAGCTCTAAATATTTTATTCATATGACTTTTTAATAATTAACCACTGCCTTGAAGCACTTGATCTTCCAAGTCGAAGAAGGAATGACTTGGATATAGTCATCTCAATCTTATTCCTGTAAAAATTATAAACCACTATATGGTGAATATAAAAATACTCAGTGAGCATGTATACATTATTAAACATGAGATATAAGCATATGATAATAAAGGTTATCAATGGAAGTCAAGTATTAATAAATACAATGAATGGATATTAGCATTTCAAATTTGCTTGTTAAAGGTTAATAAATTTGCACACCAAATGTCTTTGAGAGTTTGGAATATGTAACAATCATATCGATGATGAACAATGATAGATGAAAGAATGGTTATCAATGGTAAGCAATAAAAAATAAGGTTTGGAATCAATGAACAGGTAAACAATATTCATATCATGTAGATAAGATGGATAATGGGCCATGAACACGTATAATCTCATATCAATCTCATATCATGTACATAAGGCTGATAAGGCCATATGGCTAGGACAGTCAACTCTTCCCAGTTAGGGTACCATGTAAAGTCAATATGTACATTGCCGACGGTATTTACCTGCTACCCATCGGTAAGGAAGCTCTGTCAAATCCACATGTAAATGGGCCAATGGATTTCAATAACAATATCAAGTATTTATTAGAAACAGTATGATACAATGACATTTAATCAGTATACATGAGCTTACTTAACAATCTGTGTCAATACATTTCGATGAACATGTAACAATTTTCCTTATTTGGTTTAAATGTAGCAATTCAATATTAAAGATTATGGAATATGGCTAAATATTTGGTGTGCATACTTTTGGAAGTAATTTAGGTACATGATCAATTAAGTACAATATCATGATTCGGGTTTTTAATATGAACAAATACAATAGGCATTGCAAATTTCAATAACAATCAATGGGTATAAATCATTTTAATCTTGAAGAAAATCAGAGGATAATCAATACCAATAACAAGATGATATTTAATCAAGAAGGAAATATGTTCTTTGATTCAATAATTCAAAATCATGGTTATACATAATGATGTATATATTACTCATCTCACTGAGCACTTCTTATTGCACTTTACTTATTCTTTTCGTTTTCAATTCCATTTCCTTGGTTCATTGCTCAAATGGTCATGGTACTCATCAATGTCTTTTATTCATTTTGACTTTATATATTTAATTAATTTCTATTTAGATACTATTTAACATAAAATTACATTACTTATATTAAAAAATTCTTAAGAATTTTCAAATTACTAAGGTTTTTCTGTGAGAAATTTTTTATTGGCAACTTATGTTCCATTACCCATATCTTTTTTTAAACTTCTCCAATTTCTTCAATTCTTATTTCTACTTAAACTAGACATATCAAGTTCTAACATATCCAAAATTCACTTTATTCTCATTACTGCACAATTTATGGTGTCAATTTAAACATAATCTTACAACCAACCCTGTTGCCTGCATTCTGTCTGCAATCCTATTCTGACAGTCTATACTATTTTATCTACATCTCAATCTATACTTAACCAATTATTATAATTCTTTTTTCTATTAAAAATGGACATATAATATTATAATATATTTAAATTTCAGACTATTTGATTTATTGCATAATTATTAGTGAATTTTCAAAATTAAACTACTGTCCTAAAATCTTTGTCCGAATAGACCCAATTTCCATTCATATAATTAATTTCATGTTCATTCAATTACAAAAATATTTTATATAAATATATATAACATATAAATTAACATTTCTTATGTTTTACACTTTCTGTAATTTAGAAATTAAGGCTCTCATATCATTAGAATTCAGTAACCTATGTTCTTTTTATCAGTAAATCTAGGCAGTTTACACTCATAACCTAATATCTCATAAACCACAAATTCAATTTCTGAACCCTTTTACAGTCCTATATATAAGACATGAATTAACACTTTTTGTATGGAATACTTCTTCTAATTCTATTTCTAACGGTCTGTACAATAAAAATACAGTAACATTTTCTAGAAAACCTAATTCCAAGTTAGTCACAAGTTTTACTCAATAACTCTTTCCTAACTTTGAATTTTATAAATTCCTTTTATAGACATATAATTAACACATTTATATAAAACTTTCATTTTTTTAATCAACTTCAAATTCATTCATTAAAAATTCAGAATATTTCCTACAAGTTACTGCCTTAAAACAATTTTAGAATCCTCTTTAAACCCTAGCCCCTTCTTTATACTTTTAGCTTATTTACCTCAATTACTTACTAAATCAAACTATATAACTCTTAAATATAATTAAAAAAGATAAGTTTAGAATTATTATTTTGCACTTAGATGATTCTTTTCCTTCTATTATTCTTTCCCAAAACAGCTTAACATAATCTCCATCAACTTCCTTTCTTCACTCTTTTTTCTCTCATCAACTTTCCCATCTATTTTAGTTGGTTTATTTGGAAGGGTTAGAAAACTTATTTTTTTGCTATTTTGGGATGAAGAATTCGGCCAAAAGATGTTAAAATGGCCACCCACCTTTTCTCATTATATATATCAAAGCCAATAATTAAAAGAAATAAAGAAAGTTGTAAAGATTTCTAAAATAATGGACATTTGTCCAATTTCTAAGAATATTAAGTAACAAATCTATGCTAAAAATCTCCCTCCAACATCATGGCCGGCTACACATGCTGACTTTCTAGAATTTTGGTGCAAATGAATGAGTCCCACAACTTTACTTAATTACACTTTGATATTTTTATGTATGTACGAATGGTTTTGATATTTTTGTGAAACTGATCTCCAGTATCCACAATCCAAGGAGAGTCAACGAATTTTGTAAAAGTAATTGTTGAAACTTATTTGTATTGACGGCATAAAATATTGATGGTTGAAATTTACCTGTAAAGTTGGTTAAGTGTGGTGTTGGAAGAAGAGGTGTCAAGTTTGTGTTTGGTGGAGATGCTAAGTTTGGTAGAAATGTTGAGGTTTGAACACTAGCAGCATCATTTGAGTCATTAAGAATCGACATCAGTTTTTGAAGTTGCTGCTTTGAAAAATTAATACCAGCGAAAGAACCTGCTGTATAATCAACAGAACTAGCATCATTATGATTACCAAATGAGTGTCCAGTCATCACCTGATTTGCTGATTTATTTCCTTGTGAAAAAATTCTTTGATTATGAGTTGAATTGCCTTGCAACAAACTTCCTTGAGAATTGGTTTTTAACTTATTAAACTTGAAGTCTATTGGATAGCCAACAAGTCGAAAACAATTATCTCTTATATGCCCAGGTTTACCATAATGAAAACAAACTCTTTCTGATTGTGGCTTTTTGTTTGTCAGCACATGACTATTTTGACTTCTCTTATAGCCATGATTGAAGCATTTGCAATGCTTGGAGTCTGCAAAATCATGCTTCGTTGTGTCTCCTCTCAAATCACCATGTTGTAAGCTTGATCTAATGAAGGAAATGGCTTCATTATCACTATTTGAGATCTCAATGACTGAAATGACTTATTTAAGCCATTTAGAAAACGGAACACATAATCCTTTTGTGCTGAGTCTATGAACTTCTGGAAACACGTATCATTACATTTCCCATACAAACAATGAGGTAAAGGCTGAAAACTCCTCAATTTCTCCCAAATAGCATTCAACTCAGTGAAATATTCATCTACTGACTTGTTACCCTGAGAAACTAAGCAAAGTAAATGTTGCAGATTACATATCCTTAAATCATCAGGTTGAGAAAACTTTTGATTCAATTTATACCAAATATTGTGTGCTTCTTCGATGTAAAACACGGTAGAGGCTATAGATGGCGAGATAGATCTCAAGAGCCAAGCAACTATCAAATTATTGCATCTAACCCAAGGAAGGTATAAAATGTGATCTGTAGCTGGTTTAAGAATGGAACCGTCAAGGAACTCCTGCTTGTTCCTAATTGACACAGCTAAGAGAAATGAGCGTTTCCAAGAAGAAAAATTTACAGGAGTCAGAACAGGAGTAACCATCACTAAACTATGGTTCTCCGAATGATGAAGGAAGTAAATGGATGAGAAATTTTCTGATGGATTATTACTGGCCATAGAAAAATTAGGGATTTATATGCAGTAATAAAAGAACTTTTGGAAAAAAAAAAATGAACAAATTCACTATAGAAACAATCACAAGAAAACGAATCTATCAAGGACAGATTATCAAGAAGAAGAGACAGGCGATGAACTAAGAAAATAGGAGACAAAACGAAGAAGATGATCTCTGAGCATTTCTGGTAGCTCTGATACCATGAGAGCGGTTATTGAATTATGAATAGTCAATCTTCTAATTAATCAGTTAAAAGCCTAGCTTATATACAGTGACCATCTTATTATAATAAACTAACTATTATATAACAACTCAGCTAATTTATATTAAGCAACTAAGTTAAGTAATTAAATAATGGCTATACATGACGTGGAGACCTATTATCCTTTATATTCATCTTCCATTCCAAAGAATGATCCTTCTTTGGCTTGAGATCCAGAGTTAACATAATCCATATACGTTCTTGTCTCTGCATATCTATACCAAAAAAAAGAAAAAGAGGAGTAAAGTTCTTGGTCTTATAAAATTACCAATTGGGTTGCCAAAGAGCTGCAATTATATTCATTTACAATGAAAAAAATAATTATTTTCAGAGTACTTGAACGACATTTTACCCCATACAGAGTAGAACAACTAGCGAAGTTATGGTGCTTACAAATTCAAATTTTACTGGCCAAATTTTTTGATAATATAAATAAAACAAAAAGGCAATTTTTTTTTTTACATAGCTCAACTAACAAATATAAAAAGTTATTATTTATTAAATATATTAATCCATATAAATTTTATTTAGAATCCACAAAAATATAATAGCGTGGAAACAAATTATTAATATTATTTTATTTAAATATTTTATAAATTAAAATTTTCAAATTTACTTGAATATTTTATAAATTAAATTCCAAGAACTTATTAGTAATTTAATTCATTTATAATGTAGTTATTAATAGGGTTGTGCATAGTTCGGTTCGGTTCAAAAATTTTCAAATTCTCAAATCAAACTAAAATTTCAAAATTTCAAAAATAAAATCTTCAGTCATGAATCAAATGGAAAAAATATCAGTACTGAATTGTCTCGAAAATTCGATACTGTACGGTTCAGGAACCCGAGTATTCGGTCATAATTCGGAGATTTTTAATTTGATTCAAATATTCAGATATTTCAGTTTGATTCAGTTGGGAAATTTGAGGATTCGAGAATTTAAATATAATTTTATAATATATATTAAAAATTACAAATTTATAATTATATAAATATATATAAATTAGTTAATTGGTCCAGGTATTCGGAGATTCGATTCTATTCAATTCTTGGTATGGATATTAAATCATCTCTAATATTGTCCCATTATATTAATTCGATTTTGATTCGATTCGATTATTTTTTCGAATCTCAAAATTTTTCTTCAGTTATTTTTTCGGTTCAAAAATTCTAGTCGAGGTCTCTGAATCTCATGCTCAGTCTAATTACTAACCTATCTTAGAGATTAAAATTCTTAATTTTGAAATAATAAGAATTAAAGTGAATATATTATATAAAAAATTTATATTTTTTAATTAAGTTTATATTTTTTTTAATTAATTTACTCTTTTTGAATATCATTTAATAACACAATAAATGCAATATCTGTAATATCTAATTAATGATAATCTAATCAGAGTATGATTCTAATAATTTAATTTTCTTGCTTCATCTCCACCTCCAATTACTAATGCCAAAAATTGCCCCGCCTAATCCCAATCTCTCCTTCTCCTCTTCTCTCCGTCTCCTTCGCTTTACCTCTATATATGCAAAAGCTGAGTTTCTATCCAAAGACATATATATGTAACTTGTTAATTGATTTTTGAATGAATGCATAGTTTGGTTACTATGAATTTCAAGATAACTTAGGATTTAATTATATCAGTTACAAGCAATAATGAAAGCTCTCATTCTCGTTGGTGTGTTTAGAACTCGTTTAAGGCCTTTAACGCTCACTGTACCAGAGGTTCTTATTGAATTTGCCAACAAACCCATGATTCTGCATCAGGTTTTTTCTTCGTTTTCTTCTTAAAAATTCTTTCTTGCTTTATTTCTAATTTCATATTGCATTTAATCTTTTGAACTGGCTCTAAATTATTGCTGTTGATTTTTATTTTTCAAACAGATTGAAGCTTTGAAAGCTGTAGAGTAAGTGAAGTGGTTTTGGCAATTAATTATCAACAAGAGGTAACAATTAATTGGAATTTGTTACAATTTTGACGTCTTTTTACTGTTTGAGTTTATTCTAGAATACACCCATTAGGATTTGATTTTGGATTTTTTTTTTTTGGAAAATGCAGGTTATGCTTGAATTTTTGAAGGAGCATTAGAAAAAGCTTGATATTAAGATAACTTGTTCACAGGAGACACAGCCATTGGGCACAGCTGGTCCATTGGCTCTGGCTAAAGATAAACTTGTAGATGGTTCTGGTGAACCCTTTTTTGTTTTTAATTCTGATGTTGTAAGTGAGTATCCTTTACTACAAATGATTTATTTTCACAAAGGCCATGGAGGAGAAGCTTCTATAATGGTAACCAAGGCAGTTGAACATGTTCTAATTTTGATTAAAAATAATCATTCAGTCATGTTTGGTCCACTCTGAAATTGAGAATAGAATGCAATTCTTGATATTTTTGAATAATTTGATTTGTATTAAAATGATATCTAATTTCTCTTTAGTTATTTAAAATATAAACTTAATAATAGTTTTTCTTGGATTGCGATATTTATTTCCATTTGCATACCATTTCCAAAGTGAATAAAACGAGCTCTTACCCTTCTTAATAAGTTAAAAAACAATATGTACCATTCGCATGTGATTGTCATGTTGAATGGACAGTGAGATAATTACTGGTTCAGTGTATTTATAGTCTAGGAAACAATTATTTTAGAGGTTTTAAACTTACCATGTTTTATCTATTGATGTCATGAACTTATTTTTCTCTATTGGTTCCTTGAAATTTTATTTTTCTTGGCTAGCCAATTAGCCATGGTGATTTCTCTAATAGGAATAGGAAAATTTTCTATCTACTTGCGCATATTATTTATAAAAACAGTACTTATGCTTTAGCGTTTAAGTTTTACGAATGTTAATCATTTTAAATTCATTGTAATTGTTTTAGCTCCAAAAGTAGGGTACATGTATAATATAATAAACCTTGAAAAATCAATTAATTTTCACCGATAATATTTGAGTATCATAATATTCATGTTCAAATTCAATTCCAGAGTCATATATATATAATACAAAATTAATTCAAAAAAAAAATCTGAACAATAACAAATAAATTTCTGAGACTTTGATTAAAACATCGATCAACAATATTTAGCTACTTAATTAATTACTATTAGTCTATTGCTATAGCCTAATTACAAAAGCCCATTAACTTTCAAACTATTAAGAATATCAAACATAAAAAAATTGCTACAGTAACTATCCCTTTCATCTTCTGTGCTACCATTAACATAAGTTGTTGAAGAAGACTGCAAAGGAGTGGTGCTTAATGAAGGTTTATTAGATATCAATGACCCAAACCCTAAATTTGGTAGATTTTCAAATGAATTTTCCGTTATAGTTTCATTACTCAACATCTCATGATAGTTTGGTATAAAATTTTGGTATCTGAAATTGGTTTGGTTATTATTGTCAGAAAGTTGCTCCAAATTAGATTGCAAGAATTGGGTTTCATTTAAAAATTGAGCACTTGATGAGTAGTCTATGCATTTTTGAATTTGGTTTGGTTGTAATTTTTCAAATTGGTTTTCTTGAAAATCTTTTGGAGTAGTCATATTTTCTTGAAAGGGTAAAAGAGAAGAGAATAGATTATTGGGTAAATTTGGGTTCAAGATTGTTCCAATTCCAAAAAAATTTGAAATATTACTTTGTTGAGATGATGAATAATTGTGAAGAGAAGAACTGAGAAATGAATAGAGATGAAGAAGATCTAGGCGTGGTTTATGGGTCACGGGATCAATTCCCATTCTTAGTAGCTTCTTCTTTATGTGGGTATTCCAAAAATTCTTAATTTCATTATCTGTTCTTCCAGGCAAGCGAGAAGCAATAGCAGACCATCTACAATAAAATAAAACATATAAGAAAATTTAGATCTTTTTTTTAATTCTATAAAGTCTCAAGTTTAAATTCTATTTGAAATCAACTGTATTAAAAAGAAACAAAAAATATAAGAAAATTTAGATATTAATATATTATTTTTAACTAATGATTTAGTTCAGTCATTTTATAATTATTTTTAAAATTGATAGATTTCGAATTTAAATTTTAATTAGATTTAAATTTATCATATATATGATAAATTTTACAAAAATATTTTTCTGACTAAAGTAATGTTTAGAAAATATTCTAATCAATTTTTTTGCAAAAAGAAATTTATAGCAGTATTACTTAAATTATGGAGTAAATATCAGAAATTATATTTGACAAATTTTTGGTAACTAAATTTCTTATAACTCATTTACTTATAGACAACTAATTAGTTTAATTTAAAAAGATATATATATATATATATATATATTTGTTCTTGTAATAGCATTGACTTGCATTGGCCTAAAGACAGAAAATATAATTGAATTAAAAATCATTTTTTTTAAAGAAAAATATAGTCTATAAAGTAGGTAATCTATTATCGTGACATTGGTCTTAACGTTTGAAAAAGATCTTCTCTTTTCTTAAAGAAAAAATAAACATTAAAAAGCTGGCGAAAAAAGTAGAAGAAAAAAGTTGGATATTGGATGTAAATGCACCACATTTATATAGTGAGGCCTCGACCATATGAATAAGATTTAGTGGGATTTTGAAAAGATTTTTTAATACTGTTATTAATTTTTTTATTTTAAATAATTGCATTAAATTAATTTATTTAATTATTAATATTTATTAGTTATTAAATAGTTAAATAGTTATTATTTATAAAAAATTTAATTTTAATTTTTTTTGAAACATCTCTTATTTATTTCAATAAAAAAACTAAATTATCTTTTTAAAAATAATATTTAAATAAAAATAAATATTTATATTTATATAACAGCTAATAATGATTTTACTAAAATTTCGTTGGATTTAATTATTCATAGCACTGTTAGCTGGTGATTGATAATAATTGACTATTACTTAATAACTGATTATTATAAATATTTGATAAAATTATTATTAACTGTAAATATGGTTAATAACTATTAAGGATAAATATTAATATTTATATTTTTACTTAAATGTTATTTTTAAAATATAATTTAATTTTTTTATTTAAATAAATAAAATTTTAAAAAAAAATCTAAATTTAAGTTTTTTAAAAAAATAGTTATTTAATTATTTAATAGCTAACAATTATTAATAACCAAACAGTAATCAAATGGATATGATATAATTACTAAAAATTAAAAAATTAATAACTTCATTAAAAAAATTGTCAAATATTTACTAATTACTTGTAACAATCAACTATTAATTAACAATTATCATTTATCAATTATTAACAAACTGATATCAGCCACCATCTATTAATTATTATGAATAACTAAATTAAACGAGTTTATGTGACACTATAACATATACCGAAAAATAAGATATATATATATATATATATATATATATATATATAAAAGTGAAAAATCTGAAAATATTTCTAACCACTCATATTAACAAATAAAATAATAAAAAAAATAAATTAAAAGGACAATGATTATGTTAATTAAAAGAAATAAACTCACTTATTTCCCAAAACACTATGTAATTGTATAATAGCATCTTCTTCTTCAAAAGAAAATTTCCCTCTTTTGATATCAGGCCTCAAGTAATTATTCCAACGAAGCCGACAACTCTTTCCACATCTTTTTAATCCTGTTTAATATAAATACAAATAACCTCAAATTATAATTAAAAACCATTAATTATTAGTTAAAAATTCTCGCTTAACCAGCAAATTATTAAAAATAATAGTAATAATTTACCTGCGTTTTTTGGGAGTGTTCGCCATCGGCCATGCCCATGTTTCTTAATATAATCAACAAGCTTTTGATCTTCCTCAGCAGTCCATGGACCTTTCGTTAGTCCAATTTTGTCAATATTAGTAGATTTTCCCATAATAATGAATATATTTTCAATTGTCTGCAAATATGTATATGTGGGGGAAAGAAAGAGAGATATGTTGATATATAGTGACAAGCAAAGTTGGGTACGTTTTAGAATGTGGGAGTGAATATATATATAGTAGGGAAATATGAGCAAGATAAGCAAACAGGGCAAGTCAATGGGATTTGGTACCATTCTTTGTTTATTACATATATACGTGTCTTTGTCTTAATTAGTTGTGAAAAAAAAATTCTATTTTTCAAAAAATTATTTTAAAAATATAAAAATGAAATTTTTTTACTTACACTAAATGTATATATTAATTTAATAAAATAAAAATAAATGGAGTAAAAAAAATATTAATATATTTTTATTAGTTAAAAATAGACAAAAGAGTCAAATTATTTAAAATATCTCAATATTCATTCATCGAGTGTATGAGATAAGTCTTTACACTTAATATAGATAAGAATTTTCTTATAAAAAAATTAGAATTTGATATTTAGTTATCAAAATTTTTAAATGAAAAATATAAAAATAATTTTTCAAAATTATAATATATTATGAAAAATTACTTTATGATATTTTTCATTATTTTTTAAAATAAATATTAATAAAAAAATAATAGTTATATATTTAATAAAAAAATGAATATTAAAAATAAAATAAAAATGAAGAAATAGAAAAAATTTTAAATGGAAAGAAATTTTATCATATTTTTTAATTTTTAATTTGAAAAATAAAAATATAAAAAATTGAAAAATAAAAATTAGAAAAAAATATATATTTTCTATAATTAAACAAGACTTATACTCACAAAATAATTAGTTCACTGTGTAATTATTAGATTTCAAATTTTAGTTTCGACTTAGAAAAGTGATGACAATAGATTTTGAAAATCCATTATCATAAGATTATTTATTTTTATTATTTATATTGGGAGGAAATTTAAATTTGAAATTTTATTCAAATTAAAATTTTGAGTGATATTTAACTGTTAATTAATAGTCACTTAATTTGTTCCGGTTAAACTATGAATCCTAATTTATGAAAATATTATGAATTAATAGGTGAGCTGAATTTTTGAAAAATATCATATTCATTAAATTTAGACTTGACCTATGAGCAAAGCTAATTTTGTAGTTGAGAGTTAAAATATTTAATAATGATGAATAAAAATGTTAATGTTGAATATTTTAATTTTAAATTTGAATATTTAATGACTGAATTTTTTAAAGTATTAATCAATAATTAATCAATAATACACTAAATTAATCAATAATTAGATATTTTTATTATTATATTTTTTATTTTTTTATTTAATAAAAAAATAATAATATCACATTTTACTATACATATTATTATTTAATTAAATAAATTTATACATTCAGTATCAGTAAATATTTTCCTACCCTGAATTCTGAGTTGTAAATGCCTGTACAAAGCCATGCACAAGATTAATTGACGAAAACACCCTTCATATATGACGTGGAGAGAAACGATAATGGCAGATGCAGACTTTCACTGTTTTAGGGTTCTTGGTATCGAACCCTTTTTTTATGGTTATCTCACATTCTACAACAGTTGTGCATCTACAAGAAAAAACAAGTCATTGTCTGTGGGCAATAGCAGCTGTCCACTGCCACGTACACCATCTGATGCACTATTTTGGATTGAGGGCTTTGACTGTCTTACAGGACCAACACATGTATATTAACATGGGAAAATTACATAAATATATTTTATTTTTATTTTTATTTTTTTTATATATATGTTAATATATGTTCAATATATTTAATATATTTTATATATATATTTAATATATATTATATTTTTTAAAAAATATTTTTAAATATATAATATCTTTTAAAAAATATTTTTATAATAATAAAAATAATTTTTATTTTTATTTTTTCAATATTTTTATAAAAATCCCTATGAGAATTAGGATGGCTCCAAGCCGACTTACAAAATCCAATCCATTCCTTAGTTGGTTAATTTTTCAGGCATATTTTAGTTATGCTCTGTAATTAATTAATTGATGTAAAAAATGGCAAGCAATCATGCACTAATGGAAGTTTACACAACAAATTTTGATTACTTTTTCCTTGTCATCCCTTATATATATATATATGGGACTATCCAACTATAAAAATTAGAGATATCTATATTAAGATATATCAAATTCAAATTTTATATTCATCATAGTATAAAAATTCCTTTTCTTTTTTTTTTTTTTTTTAACTTCTGGTATCTAATAATTATATTGTGAAATCTTTTCGTATCTTAGGGATGGGAAAATTTTATATTGCGAAATTTTTTCGTATCTTAAGGATGGTAAAATATTCCAATTTAATAGAAATCTGCTTATTCTTATCCCGATCAAAGATGAAAATCTTTGTTTTGATTGAAAAATGAGAGATGCAAGGAAAAATATGAAATTTTTTAATGGATATGAAATGAAAATAAAAATTATATGTTCCGCCTCATATAACCCGCCACAAATCCGTCCCATTTATTATCTCCTCAAATTCATCCCACCCCATTACACACACACACATACATATATATATATATAGTAAAAATAAAAAATTATTAATGATAGATTATTAATTTTAAAAATTTTAATATTTTATTTAGTTGAGTATATTAATGAGTTAATAAAGATATTTAATTTTAAAAAAGAATAAAAATATAAAATATTTTATTAAGTTATCAAATGATTATTTATAAAAGAAAATTAATAATAATAATTTATATAACAAAAATGTATAAGATTCAAATTATTATTATTAGATATTGAAATATAAATATTTGATCATTGAACGACTAATTACTAATTTTATAACATTGTTTTTTAATAATTTTAACAAAATTTGTTACAATTTAAAAATTATGATTGATATTTATTTTTAATTTAAATTTTAACAAATCGATCAATGAATATCAATTTATATAATATAATTTTACAATAAAAAATTCTAATAAATTTATATGAAAATTAAATTTTCTAATTATAATAAAAAATTCTAATAAGTTTATTATAAAATCATGTTTATTTAATTGAATATATATATATTTTTTTAATAGAGAACTTTTTAATTTATTCAATTTTTTTTTATATTAAATACAATTTAAAACGATATAAAAAAATAAAATATATAAGGTAAAATAATAATTTTAAATAAAAAATCATATCCAGTGGGGCCTGAATATTTCAATATCTATGGGAATGTAGATAGAATACTAAAATATTAATCTACTGAAAAATGTGATAGGAATAGAGTAAGATTTTAATTTATGAAACGGGATAGGAATAGTAAAACTCGCTCCAAACTTATCAAGTTATCATTCCTACTATATCTGATAATATTATAATCGAATAACATTAGACTTTGATTAATATAAAATTTAAGTCTAATTTGAATCACAAAGGGGATAAAAACTTTACCAAATCTTTTTATTCATAATATTTAAACTCGATATCTTACCTAAAAGAATTAAATTTCTTACCACTCTAACTAATAAACTTTTTACAAATTGTGAATTCTTAAAAAATATTATCAAAATTCAAAATTTACTTTTTACCACTTGCATTATATATTATATGCGTGACTCATACTGGGGAGAATCTTTATAAAGCTGTATTATCCTTAGATATCAAAATTCTTTGCCTTGAACTCATATTTTTGTATTGATTTTAAATTCATGTTCAGGTCTAGTAATAATTTAATTATAATGGATACTTACTCGTTAACCTAATAATAAATCTATATATAATTTAGATAATAAATTCAAATTCAAATTTATTTATAAAACAAAGAAGAAAACACTAAAACTACTAAATAATGGTTGAATATCCTATTACTGATTGTCTTCATAGGAAAATTATAATCACTTCTTGATCATAAAGAAATATTAGAAATTAATAAAATCATATCAATGCTAAACTATACTCTCTTTTTTTTTTTTTTTTTTTTTTTAAATTCAAAAGATAGAGGGCTTTCATTTTCTCACAAATATTAATATTCTTCAGGTTAATTTGAAGTATTTAAGGCTATCATGTTGCAGCAGCCACAGCATTATTCAAGGGAAAAACCTAATTTTGCACCATTGAAATACATATGCATCGTTTGAATTGACCCTATAGCTGGCTAACCAAAGCTTAATTTCTCTTTTACCTTTTTCATTTTCAATCTTTTTATCACAGAATTAATGGCAGCTGGGACTAGCTAGATAGCTAGATTTTCTTACAAATCCTCTGTTCATACATAGCCAGAAATTTAGATTTTCATCGGATCCAGAAAAATTATGAATGGTCTTCACACAATTTATTGTGACAAATGACCCTTTTAGAGCAAGGGAAATGTAACATCTTAAATTGCACATGTTAATACTATCCCATTGAGTCAATCACTATTTTCAAGTGAAAAGATACATGAATTGATCAGAATTGCCATATAGATTTTTGGAATGAAATTGATTTGGAAAGAAAATTCAAATAAAAATTTATTTAGTGTTTGGTTTGTTTGGAATTTTTTTTTATTTTTTCTAACTTTTGGACCACTTTGAAAATATTGTTATGAAAAATATTTTTTTTTAACAAATTTATTATAATGAAAGGAAAGTATATAAATACACACATTAATTCGTCAATCACCAATTTACTAAATTTACACTTATTAAATACACACTTGATCACTGACGAACATCACAATTTATTATTTTTATATATATTTTTTTATATTTATTAAAAAAAATTAAAATATACATTGAATAAAAAAATTTAAAATATACATTGAATTCTTATAAGTTGAAACATATTTATAGTCTTAAAAATTAGGATTTTTAATTTTTAAACTAATTTATAATATTATAGCTAACAACATAAATTACTATTTTGAAAAACATTTTTCTAGAAAATATTATAGCTAACAACATAAATTACTTTTTTGAAAAACATTTTTCTAGAAAATGATTTCCTTGAAAAATATTTTTTAAGTATAAATTATTTTTTGTGAAATAAATAGTCTTAGAAAGTTGCATGTATATGATTTTTAATTTAATAAAGTTAAAATTATTTTAAAAATTATAAATTTAAATTTGAATCAGAGTCAATTTAAAAAAAAAAAACTATTAAATATGAATGTTACTTCAATACTTTTTTTTTTTAAATGAAAATCCTTTTAGAGAGCTCATGCACACTATCTTTCTTTTTTTATTATTATAAATAAGATAATATATAGGAACTTACGTGATAATAGAACCTATGTTTCTTTAAATGGAAATTGATTTGAAAAACATATATAATAAAAATTAAAAGCTCAATTAACACAAGACAATAACGACTGGAATTTTGCATTTGAAGTGAGACTAATTAATAAGTTGAAAACTTGTTTTGAAAAAAATAAACTTTTTTTTATGACGGAATTAAAATTTAAATTCATAATTTCTCGAGAAAAATATACATATTAAATTTTTTTATTATTAATTAATGAAAATGTATAATTTATAATTTCATAATCATAAAATGAATAAATTTGTATTAAAGTATAAATTTATAATCCCACACCCATAAAAAATTGTTTTCAACTCGCCACACAATCTCATGGCATGGCAAGGTAATAGCTTAATAGACCAAAAAGAAGAACAGGGAGAGAACTATGGCTATTTCTACAGGGCCACTGCTTCCCATGGCTAAAAAAAAAATAGTCCATATATATAGGTATATCTTATATTCATTTTTAATAAGAGTCCCATCAATAATAATAATAATTGGTCCCCTCAAATCAAATAATAACAGTAGAATTTATAAAAGTCCAAATAAAATAAAAGGAAATTGTTATTGAGTAATCAACATTATTAAATGAAAACGAAGAATGGACAAAACATCTAAGCAAAGCTAAGGAAGAATAACATATTCTGATTTGTGTGCGAAAGAAAATAAAAAAAAATCTATAAATAATTTTGGTCCTCAAATATAAAGTTCTAGTTCTAATTTCGCACGGAGAAAAACTATTGAGATCATCACTATTGGCTATACAAAAATTTTCCAGATTCATTTGTGCATGCTTATATTATAATTAAAGTAGAGTCAAAAACCACATGTAATAATGATATTTGGTCATCACAAGTTAGGCATCAACAAAAGATTATAGAAATAATGCAACTGACAATGTGACAATGGGAAAGCTGCCACGCCTTCATCCATCTCATAAAGAATAATTCAATGGAAATCCCATAATTCTCAATAGTAAAAGTATGATAGACAACCAGCAATTGGCTTTTTTTTTTTTTTTTTTTTTCCTTTGTAACTACTAATTTTAGGTTTTTTATTCAATGGAGCAATAAATTATTAGTGGTTAGTAATTTAAAAATTATATAATTAGCAATTGACTGTTTATGTCCTAATATTAATTATTGATTGTCAGTCATTAATAATTAACTATAATGCACTAAAATATAAATGTAAGAAATTTTTCATTGATTAAATATATGAAAAGTATAAATTTTTTATGAGATAAGATATCAAATTAAAATAATTTAGGTAATTTTATATTAAAAGTAAATTCAATTTTTTTAAAACATAATTATTGAAGAATTGTGATTTATAACTCTTAAGCTCTTATCAATTCACATGTCTTAGCTTTTGAACTTGTATCAACCTCTATTGTTTCTTATGAATCTATCCAACTTAATTTTAAATTTAAATAGTACCAATGTCGCTAACTTATACTCAAAACATTTTAGACCAAGTTGATAATGAAATTTCATAATTTTTTTTTTAATATTGAAAAAAAAAATTAATTCTTTATCTATTGTACCGTTAAACTATGTTTTAATGTGCATTAAATTTCATAATAAATTACTTAATTCAATACATAAAACTTATCTAATAATATATCAAATTCAAGTATATCATTTTATTGGCTAAAATATGTTTTTTTAATTAGACAATAAATAAGATTTTTTTCTTTTATAAATTTTCTAATTATGATATGGTGAATGATAAATATATAAAAATTTACAATACATAAAAATTATCTCATAATATCAAACTTAATAAATAAAAAAAAATTAGAAGATAATAACTAAAATGGATAATTGTATCTTTGGTCCTGATCTTTTTATCCCATCGTCAATATTAATTTGTATACGGGATTCCAAATGTTTTGGTATATTTTATATCTTTTCTGGGATAAGTTTGAAACATGTTATGGCATGTCAAATGATACATATATATATATTATGACAGAAAGATCTCTCACCATGCATTTACAGCTCCTGATCATGCCAGGCCATTGCCACCACTCATTCAAAAAATATATATGGAACATCAATCTATAAACGGTAAAATCTCTATAAATTAATAATTAATAAATTAATAACTTAAATTATATAATTTTGATTCAAATTACTAAATTAAATTAATATTTAATTAATTAATATCCTTTTTAATTAATAGTTCTAACGATATTAATTTATAAAAATTTTATTATAATCAAATTTCAAGTTTCAATTTCTATGAAGCAATCACTCCTTAATTAAATACTGACTATGAGCATAAGAAAAAGACTTTAGATAAGGAAAAATCTTTTAACTCGTCATCTAATTTTCTTCTTAACATTTTATGTGTTTAATAGGACAAAATGACAAGTCTAATAATATGGTTTAATTATTGATAAAATAAAAAAATAAAAAGTTCAAAGAATCAAGATTATTATAAGCAGACGCTTCAGCGATATAAAATTAGAATCTCTATCATAAAGTTTTAAGTTAAAAATCTTAAATTGATTTTATAAGAAATCTATTAAAAACAAAATTAATTATTTATTATCCTTGTTTGATATAAATGAATTTTATAAAATTTTATGAAAGTTATTTATAAATTCATAATTTTATATTTGTTTTAAATTTAAATTTATTTAAAATTTTAAATAATTAAATATATGAAATTGAAAATAACTAAATCAAATCCTATCAAAATAGTTGGCATTTATAAATAATTTCACAATTTTAAACCAATAAATTTTAAAAAACTAAAATACCTTTATTAAATTTAATATTTTACTCTTTAGATTTTAGTAAATAAAAATATATCTGTTATGAATTTGACACTTTTATTTATTTAGCGTCATTTATTTTTATTTTTATTTTTATTTTTTATCAATTTTTTTATTAGGAGTGAGCCATATTTAAGTGAGACCTTTGTTTGACTCTATATTTTTTTAAATACTTCTGCAAATTTTTTATTCTGACCCTTTTATATTTTATTTTATTTTTTTTATTTTTATTTATATATTTTAATTTATATCTTATAACTTTTTAGTTTTTATTATATTTTTTTTTACTTTATACTCTATAGTCACTTTTTCTTCAAATTCTTTCACAAATACAAAATCCCTAATAAATTTAATTATTTATAGCTAAGATTGTATTTTGTTTTTGAAAAAATAGTATATATAAAAAAAATTATTAATAAATATTAAATTGAGTTTTAAATAATTATATTTTTATTAATATAATATAAAAATTTTGAAAAAAAATAAGTAAATAAATAATACATTTAGGGATCTTTTTTATCAAATAAAATATTAAAATAATTTTTAAAATTATATTAAACATAATATTTATTTTATTTAAAATAAATTTTATATTTATTATTTAATATACCATGTATGAGAATACACTATTTAAAATTCATTTGCAAATAAAATGATTTACTTAATAAAATTGAATCAAACATAGGGTTAACATTAATTATAATTCATTGTGATCTATATTTTGTAACTATTAAGTGATTATTTAATTATTGACTAAAATCATGTGGTTAACGAATCCAATGTGGCACATTTTAAATCCTAAATTTTTCCAAAATTTCACAAGCTAAAATTTAGACTTAGACCCACACAGTATACTTTTATCAATCATAATCAAATTATTGAGAATATAGTATAAAGATTTTTTGGCAGGCTTTCTTGAAAATGTCACAAATGGTTAAAATTAAGGTCATCCATAACAGAAAAAAGCATTAAAAATTAATATATGCCCTTTTTACACAAAAGTGGTTAAAAAGAATTGAAAAAAAAAAATATTTTACTTTAGAAATTTTCGAAGGCAATGGTAAACCGTGGGAAAAAAAAAAAAAAATAGTCGCCAATTTGCAGAAACTTCGGTTTATGTTTTTAATTTAGATAATGTAATAATTGATATTTTTGTATCATCATCTTTGATCTCTATTATCATGAAATGCATCACATTTGCTTCCTTCGGTATTTTATGGAATGGTGAGGTTTCTGACTTATTCTCTTCTTCTAAAGGTGTAGAGAGGCTCTCTCTCTCCATACATTTTTGTGTTGTATATGAAGAGATTGTCTCCTAAGATAATGGAAGCAGTATCTTCTAAAACTTAGTCTCCTATTAGAATTAGTTGTGGGGACCACATTTAACTCATCTTCTCTTTGCAGATGACTTGATTCTTTTTGCAAAAGCTTCCTCTGACCAAATACGGTTTTTCAGGCGATTTTGACTCGTTTTCTCTTGCTTCAGGTTAACCGATTAGCATAAGTAAATCCTTTGTTCTAAGAACATAAGCTCCCAACAAGCTAGAAGCACTAGCAATATTTGTGGCATTTCTCTTATTGATAATTTGGGAAAATACTTAAGAATTCCTTTACTCCATGGTGTGGTTGGATTCAAGGATTATATCTACATCATTGATCGGGTTAAGGAGAAACTTTCTGGTTGGGTTACGAAGAAGCTCTCCTTAGCAAAAATAATCATTTTGGTGAAGTCTTTGTTATTGGTGATCCCCAACAATGCCATGCTTAAGCCATTGAAAAGATTCGTAGGAGATTCATATGGGGCATGAAAGGGGATAATCAGTTTATGTCCTTGATCAAATGGGAATCAATTTGTCAACCTAAGCTAAGTGGAGGCCTTGGACTACGTCAGTTAAGAGAAAATAATAAAGCTTTTATCATGAAGTTGGCTTGGGGAGTACTTACTATACTGGATGCCTTGTAGGTAAAAGTTATTAGAGTTAAGTATTGTCATGATGATGGTGTTGTCCTAGTAAGTCTGAAATCCAATAATGTCTCTTAGGTCTGGAGAAATTTTGTTAAGGGTTGGAATTGTATGGAGTCAAGTGGTGCATAGGCAATGGGGAAACGCCCGCTTTTGGATGGACATATGGCTTCTAGATGAGAAACCTTTGATTGAATATATTAGCCAACCTCTATCTGAAGAGATGGCTCAACTTTTAGTAGCAGGTTATGTCGTAGCAGATTTAGGTGGAAGTGGAGGTTACTAGAGAAATATTTACCTCCTTCTAAGCTTTTCCAAATTGCTTTTGTTAAACCTCCTAATGTAGATGATGGTTCATATAATATTTATTGGGGGCTATCTAAAAGTGGAAAGTTCACTATTAGTTCATTCTGCAATTTAATTACGGGTTTGAGTTAGGACAACAATCAACGAAAATGGGAAGCTATATGACCTTGGAAGAAACTTTAACATTTAGAGTCTTCCTATGATTAT
This sequence comes from Aleurites moluccanus, assembly GCA_948193065.1. NCBI lineage: Eukaryota > Viridiplantae > Streptophyta > Magnoliopsida > Malpighiales > Euphorbiaceae > Aleurites > Aleurites moluccanus. The sequence goes on along the minus strand of CANXYC010346730.1, from coordinate 5,076 downwards.
CTCTCCATAATCGTCTCCTCACTAATATAGAAAGGCACAGAAAGCATTTGGCTGCTGATGCTTTGTGTTCAACTTGTTTGATTAATAATGAAGATTGTGGGCATGTTTTACATGACTATTATTTTGGCAACAAATTAATTTGATTTAATCTTCTTTCCACCTCGATTAACAAAAGCATGTTCTTTGGTATGAGTTATGAGAACTGGTTAATTAGGAACTTAAATAACAATGAGGATTTGTTGGGCGAGATTCCTTGGAATTTAGTTTTTGCTACTACCTATTTGTTACTCAGGAGTTGGAGGAATAAACATCTTTTTGAAGATGGTTTTTACATGGAAAGAAAGCCTCACAGATTCATCATAGCTACTGCATATGAATTTTTTAATGTGCAAGGTCTTAATCTTTCAAAGAACAGCTATAAGCTATAGAAAGAGCCTCACTTAATATGTTGGAAATCTCCTATAAGAGGCTGGTTCAAATTAAATACAAATGGCTCCTCAGGTCTAGCTTCAGCAAGTGGTTTATTGAGAACTCACTTTGGTGCATGGTAGGGAGGCTTTGCTGCAAATTTGGGGGCTTGTTCCATCACTATGGCTGAGTTATAAGGTGTTTTCTATGGGATTTCTTTGGTTTGGTCCAAAGATATTCATTCTCTAATGGTGGAGTGCGATAGTGAAGTGGTAGTATTGATGCTTAATAAAAAGAAGAGGTCAAACGCAACTACTACTCTTGTTAGAAGCGTCAATAATTTGTTGAATAGGAGTTAGAATATAATGATATCTTACATATTCAAGAGAAACAGTACTGACTGATTAGCTCATCTGAGAAGCAACCTTAGTATAAGCAAACACACTTACTTTAAGAACCTCCGTTAAGCATATTTAGTCTACAACTCCATGATATTTGTGGAGTTTCATACATTAAAAATTGTATAATATAGAATATACGAAAAAAATAATATCTTTAATTCAATTTTGAATTTCTAAGTTGATTTTACTTGTGATAATTGGCCTAAAACAAAGTAAAACCTGATCAATTGTTTTGGAATTTTATAATAAACTTAAGTTTTTTTATAAGAAAAGATCAATTTTATTAATGAAAAGAAAAGTATAGAGAAAACAAGTGTAGAGAAACTGCAAGGAAGAACAAAAACTAGCTAGAATTCCTAAATCCAAGGGACAAAACCTACTAAAGCCTGAAGAAACAAATAGAACAAAAAAAAAATACCTCGCAACTGATACAGCTAGAAGTGACAAATATATTGCCAAAAAAAGGCAATATAAGCGTCCAAAATTAAGAAATGTTGATGGAGATCCTTCTTGGCATAAAGCTGTTGAAACAAAATTCAGAGTTTGAAAGCTTAGAGAACTATTAAAAATGAAAATAATTCGACCAAAATAATTTCCAAAAGCACCGTGAAGCAGAATTGAATTTCCACAATATTGAAACAAAATAATAAGTTTCTCAAGGAGAATAGTGACTTGATAGGCAAGAGAAATAGAAGCAAAGAGAAGTGAGATAAACCCACAACAAAAATCTCAGAACGAGAACCTCTTAATCAGCCAAGACAACTCCAAGTGGATCAAACTTCACTGGAACTAAAGAAACCTTACAATAGACCAGAACTGGAACTAATCAAAACTATTCATTAAAACCCAGACTTGAAGACATAATTCAAATCAATTAATTCCTTTCTTAAGGAACCACTATTATCCACATAAAAGACTAGATATAGGAAAAAATTGAGTTAAATTCTGAATAATTGAAGCGCCAAAACAAAAAAGAGGAGGATTAAGCTCAAGAAATTCCAACAAACTATTATATGACATTGAGAAAAGATCCAAGCAAAAACATTTAGAAACCAACAATTATTACTCAGATCGTAAGCCTCTATATTCGATTACTCCTTTGTTGAAGCTCCTTCCATATTGAATCTTTTGCATTTTTAGTTCAATAATTTTGTCTATATGGCTATAACACCATATTTAATTTTTTTCTACTTCAGCTCTACTACATCTAGCAGATAAAGAAGACTTTGTTTCCTCATCATCAAGACACAAAATATTATTTTTATTCCTAATGTCTTCATCAAAATTAAATCATCATCTACCAGCTCAGAAAGTACATGCGAAGAGCTACACATACACTCATTAATAATAGCGATGTCTGCTGATAATATTTAATCCTTCTTACAATTCTTGACTTTTTTGAAATCTTTGCACTGGATTTAGAGTTTTTGATAACACAAATGCCCCTGAATTTTTTTTTCCTTTCTTAGAATGTGATTCACTACCAAATCCATCCTTTAACTTGCCATTAGTTCCAATAAAAATTAAAGTCTTTAGATAAGAGAGATCGAATACCATATGGAGAAGACCACTTAGCATGTATATGAGTTGGTTTACCATTAGAGTTAGGATTGAGGGAACTCAAACATATTTGGTCTTTTAACCTCTTTGTCACGACCTGACCCCAATTGGGCACGTGACTGACACTAGGGAACGGAAACACATAAAGTTTTCGGAACCCGTGATAAGCCTGACTTACCACTGAACAACAAAATCTATAATATGACAGTTATAATTGTCACCAACAAGAACTATAAACCCACATATTCAACATAATCTTCATAATTTAACATCAATTAAGTTATACTTAATAGAATAACCAATAGAAAGATAATCATAAATCTTACATTAAAAATAACAATGCGGAACTTTAAAAATTTAATACAGTGAATATAAAATAATGACATAATAAATTAAATAATTTTACTGTCTGAGAATTAAGAGGCAGAAATACTCAACTTAAAGCTCAACCCGGAACCTGAAAAAATATTTAAACAGGGGTAAGCGTTCGACTCAATGAGCTGATATAAATTAATTTAACATACAGGTCATTTATTAAATCTACATGAAATGTCACATCACATATAATCACCCATAAACATACATAACAAACATGATGGAAAATGTCCGTGAAATCCAACCTCATCTATATTTTCGTTTATCGTAAATGGGGAGTCGACTATCTCCCTTAGCTCTCTTAAATTCCAACTATGGGGCCACGGTGAGATCAATTCAAATTAGGCATCCCTATACTGTCTTATCCATGTCCAGGGGTCACGGTGAGATCAACTCGAACTAGGCAATCCCTGTAATAACATCATCATAAATCATGTCATATCACGTTACGTCATTGATATTTTATGTGTTAGTGGTGGATTCCATATCACCCTATTTTCCATCGTCAACATATACATACAATGCCATTCATCATCATCATAAACATTATATAATATGACATAAACATACACCATGCTCCTAAATCTAATGCAATAATGATATATATATATATATATATTTCATCCGTCAATGCATTCGTCAATGCTTGCATGCAGAGTTAAATTAAATATATCAACTCACAACTTGACGACCATTAATCAGCTATCTCTCTTCGGAACGCCTCCTGATGACAGTAAGGAATACATCTGAAATACATATACCACATATGAGATTTATTAGAATAATATTTAAATACTGACTCATAAATATAAAAAATGAATTTCGAGAATTTGCCGAAATTTTGACAGAATCTTCCCTAAAATAGAACATAACCTCCAAAAATAAAAACATTTCTAATAATCAGCCAATCGGCCCAAATCCAATACTATCAATCAATTGACCCCTTCTGGATCTCCAACTCAGCAATAAAATATTTATAATTAACTTTATATGCCTTATTTATTTGATCCAAATAAATAATTAATTACTTAGCAATTAAATAAACATTCCAACTCAACTTTAATATATAATCCATCAATACCGATGTACCAGAAATAATAATAGTAGTGAATAATCTATTTATCAAATTTCAATAATTATCTTAATTTAATCTCTTTATAAACTTAATTTAATTATCAATTTCATTAAATTTTTCCTTAAATAAATTAACCTTTCAGTATCTAAATGCCATAAATATTGTCCACCTAATTTTCATAAAAATTTTCATATCAATATAATAAATTCATCTTAATTTTTATATTCAATAAAAACACAATTCCTAATAATTCACTGCTCAAAAATTCTAAAATCAATACTAAACTCAATATTTTTCCATAATTCTTATCCAAATAATTTCTATAATAATTCTAAATAATCTAAAATAATTTATCTTAATTTATCCATTCAAAATAAATACAGTTATTAAATTTTAACTGCCTAAATTCTCCAATACCAATATAAATATTCAACCATTTTCACAAATTTATCTCCAAATAATCTCCAAATAATTTATAAATAATTTTAGAATAAATTTAAACCTACTTACTCAAAATTGAGGAAAATCTACACGTCCCATATTTTTCAGTCCCGACTTTGGTCTCTGATCGGGGCAAAATTAGTGTCATTGGAAAGCTCATGAAGAGAGGAGTTCAACAAAATTAGAGTTATTGAAATTGGCCGGAATCTGCTATTGAAGGTCTGGTGGTTCTATTTTTCGATCTCCTTTTCCAGCAAACTTCAAGTGGCAAGATAGGTACCAAAAGAAAGCTGGGATCAAGACAAAATCATAGGAACAAGAATCACTAAATTTGGAGTTCAAATGAGAGAGTTATGGCTAATTGAATTTTTTTTGACAAACATGGTCATAATAGTTATTTTGAACAGAAATAACTTCTTACCCAGTGGTCGGAATTGAGCAAGACCGGTACCTATGAACTCTCCTCATGGTAGGCTACACGGTGGTATTGGAGGTGTTGACTACCTCTCTCCGATTTGGCCGGAATCGGCGCTGGAAGTCGGACCACCGACCATCTCCTTCTCCTCTTCTTCTTCTTCTTCTTCCTCTGCTCCTCATATTCCAACAAATTTTAATCTGCTGACAGCCAATCCGAGGCTACCACATGGCAGTCTCTGATTGATCCTAATTAATTAATTTTTTTTTGAAAATTTATAGAAAATTCATTTTAAGTCCAAAAATTATAAATAAATAGTCAATAAATTCCTTGTAAAATGTACTTCATTTTAACATACTAAAACTTGAAAAATAATATTTTTATAATTTAATAAAAATTAC